>VDFB02053361.1:183267-203692 GCA_007258455.2 Sequoia sempervirens | reverse complement strand
TGTGAGGGCTTGTGGGTTCTCAACCCACCATAGCCCTTCATCTTGACCTTGTTGGATCAATCTTGACCCTTGAATTCTCTAGAGAATTCAAAATCTCCTATAAATACCCCCTTCTCAAGGGCATTTCCAACACTTCATTTTGAGCAACCTTATGCTGCTCATTTTCATTTCCAACACTTCATTTTGAGCAACCTTATGCTGCTCATTTTCATTTCTAACACTTCATTTTGAGCAACCTTATGCTGCCCATTTTCATTTCCAACACTTTGCATTTTGATAACTACATGCTGTCCATTTGAATCCTCAAGCCTTTTCAATCATTCAACCATCTTTGTTAATCATCTTGCATATAGAATCTTGCATATTAGTCACTCAATCCATCATCTAAGGAGCACACACAATCCATTCCAAGCAAGGGCCAATCAAAGAGGTATCAACAACAAGGGAGGTAAAAATATTTGTGTTTCATTTTATTTGCATTCCTTTTCGTTGAACCACTCTTTTGGCTAATCTTGAGGTGTCCTTGGTGTTTTATTATTCATGTTTCTTAGTTATTTTGCATGTTTAGAGCAGTAGGAATTCCAAGGTATCACAGATAGTAATGATGCATTAGTCATTTCTTCTAATACTGTTGTTGATAACTCTTGGGTTACAATTTTTGGCCAAACTTGACATTAAAATCAGGATTTTTCACCAGACATTCACTTTCTTACACCTATAGCAGCTAAACCATTAAGGTTTTGAAGATGAATTAAACTAGTTATTTGTTAGATATTTTGTGTAGATTCTAATTATATTTTTTAAAAAAAATTAAAAATAAATTGTGAATCATTTTATGTAATTTTTAATAACTTATTTTTTCTACTAATCAACATTTTTAAAAAGTGATGTTCACTTCGGCACACATAAATTTTTTTATAGATAGGATACAATTCTGATTTTAAAATACAAAATTTTCAACAATATCTAGGGGATGGATATTTTTCATAATTTTTTGTTACATATTTTTTTTTAATTAATTTTTCAAGTCGTAATTATAATTTGGGACGAGGTGTACTTCACACATAACTTTTTTTGTATTTATTTTGAATTAACTTATTCTTTTTGTTGGAATAAGGACATCAATACCTAGGGCACATGTATTTTTTTAGAATTTTTTTCTCTATTTTTCTATTTTTTCAGTATGTGAAATAAAAGAACTGATGTTCATTGAAAATCCTACATTCACAAGAAATAAAATAAATATAATAATCAAATTAAAATATTTAAAATTATACTTTTTAGAAGCTTATAATAGGGCTACAGTCTTACAAGCATAAATTTTAAATGAATTCATTGATCACCCAAAAGGTAAATCAAAAGTGGTTTTATCGGCATTTTGATAGGTGTGGGAGTTCGATTATAGGTATGGTTTAAATCTAACAAGGTTCTATCCAAGGGGGTTTGATCTAAGGGGGTTTGATCAATCCCTCTTTAATTAAAATAATTTAAATGGAACCTTTAAAGTCATAAATCATTCTATTTTCTAAAAATATGTGATTTCAGGCAAAAATCAGGATGTCCCAAAAAGTGTAACCCATTATTGTGGCAGCACCGACCTATCATATGACTCCTAACAAGGAGTGGTTCTCTAAGTATACTGCATATGATGGAGGGGATGTCTTCTTTGAGGACAACAACACAACAAAAGTTGTTGGCAAAGGAGAGGTAAAATTGTGTTTCAGTGATGGTAGGGTTAAGACCCTTAATGATGTTTTACATATTCCAGGACTTGCTAGAAATCTACTTTTTGTCTCTAAGTTCAATGATTTTGGAATACATGTGACATTTTACAAAGGTGGTTGTACATTGGTGAAAGGGAATATGGTGGTTGCTAAAGGATCTCGGATTGGGACTTTGTTTAAGCTAAATAATTCCAATGTAAATATTTTATCCAATGTAATTGAAGCTGAAAATACATGCGTGCTATGGCCCCATAGATTGGGCCATATAGGTGAAAAAGGTCTTAGGACCATTCTTAATAAAAATTTGGTTGACGATATTCCTAATTATAATATTAGAAAAAATGACTTTTGTGAGCACTGTGTGTTTGGAAAGCAATCTAGATCTAAATTTCCTAGTGGTACAAATAAATCTAAAAGATTATTAGGGGTTATTCATTTAGATGTAATGGTCCATGTGGATATTGACTCTATTAGAAAATCTAGATACTATGTCACATTTATTGATGATGTCTCAAGATACACTTGGATATATTTTATGCATAAAAAATTTGATGTGTTTAATAAGTTTAAGGAATTTAAGGAATTGGTTGAGAAACAATTAGATCATAAGATAAAAGTGTTGAGATCAGATAATGATGGTGAGTATTGTTCTAGGGAATTTGATGACTATTGTAAGCATGCAAGAATAGTGAGACAGAAAACTACTCCATATACACCTCAACAAAATGGAGTAGCAAAAAGGATGAACTGAACCTTAATGGAAAGAGCTAGGAGTATGTTAAGTAGTGTTAAGCTAGATCGGTCCCTATGGGTTGAGGCGGTATGTACTTCTTGTTATTTAATCAATAGGTCCCCTAGTTCATCTATTGAAGATAAAAATCCTTATGAAATGTGGTTAGGAAAGAAGCCTAGCATTGCACATTTAAGGATCTTTGGTTGTGAGGCTTTTGTTCATGTGTCTCAAGAAAAGCGATCTAAATTGGATCCTAAAGCACAAAAATGCATATTCATAGGTTATGGTGAAAATGTAAAAGGATACAAGCTTTGGAATCCACTAACACGAAAAGTTTCTTTATCTAGAGATGTGATTTTTAGGGAATTTAGAGCTTATTCAGAAGAACAACCAAAGGAAAAAGATACTTCTCGAACAGTGCATTTTAAGCTTAACAATCAAAAGCAACAAGATGCACATGTTGAAGAACAATTGGATGGATTGGAAGAGGAGAGTTTGAAGAGTTCTTCTAAAATAGATGCTCAAGATGAGCATATTGAGGAACAAGTAGAAACCCCTTTGAGAAGATCCACAAGGCAACAAAATCCCATTGATAGGTATAGCCCACCTAATTTCCATTGTATTTTTGCTTTAATGAGTATTAATGGTGAACCCAGTTCTTATAGGGAAGCTTTGTCTTCAGACAAACACAAGCTTTGGTCACAAGCTATGCATGAGGAAATGGAATCCTTAGAAACTTGTGACACATGGGATCTTGAGAGTTTTCCCATAGGAAGAAAGGCCATTGGTTGTAAATGGATCTTTAAAAAGAAGATTGGAGCAAATGGTAATCTCGAAAGGTACAAATCTAGATTAGTAGCCAAGGGTTACTCCCAAAGAGAGGGAATTGACTTTAATGAAATCTTCTCTCTCATTGCTAAACTTACTTCTGTTAGATTCTTTTTGTCAATTGTTGCTGCTTATGATTTTGAAATTGAGCAAATGGATGTGAAAACTGTGTTTTTGCATGGGAATATTGATGAGGAGATTTATATGAAGCAACTTGATGGTTTTGTTGTAAAAGGAAAAGAAGAATTGGTTTGTAGGTTAAAGAGATCTTTATATGGATTGAAACAGTCACCTAGAATGTGGTACCTAAAGTTTGATGCTTTTGCATTGAAAATTGCTTATGTTAGGAGTGAGGAAGATCATTGTGTTTACATAAAAGTTACTGATGATCAACTTTTAATTACTATCTTGTATGTTGATGACATGTTGTTTATTGGTAACAACAAGGTAATGATCAAAGAATTGAAAGCACAACTCTCGAGCACATTTGAGATGAAAGACCTAGGGGCTGCAAAATATATCCTTGGTATGGAGATCAATAGAGTTAGAGGTAACAGAAAGCTTTGCTTAAGTTAGAGCAATTATGTTGATACTATTTTGAAATGATTTAACATGCAGGACAGTAAACTAGTTAATATTCCTTTACCAGTTGGCGCAAAGTTAAATTTAGACATGAGTCCTAAATCTGATTTAAATTTTGAGGAAACATCTGAAATTCCATATGCTAGTGCAATTGGTAGTTTAATGTATGCAATGGTCTATACGAGACCAGATATAGCCCAAGTAGTGGGAGTTCTTAGTAGGTTTATGTATAACCCTGGTAAAGAACATTGGACTTATGTTAAGAGGGTGTTTAAATATTTATGAGGGACTTCTGATTACTGTTTAGTTTATCATGGTTATAATGGCATTGATATTATGCATATATCATTGGACATACAAGGTTTTGTTGATTCAGAGTGGGCAAGAGATCTGGATAGTCGGAGGTCGAAAAGTGGTTATGTGTACACTTTGTTTGGAACTGTGGTTAGTTGGATGAGTAAGAGGCAGCCCACAGTTGCTTTGTCCACCACAGAAGCAGAGTACATGGCTGCCACACATGCCTCTAAAGAGGTAGTTTGTTTACAGAGACTTGAGAAAGGTATTGGTTTTAATTGCAAGCAAGTTAGGCTTGAATGTGATAGTCAGAGTGCTATTTGTTTAGCCAAAAATCCTATGTATCATGCTCATACTAAACATGTAGATGTTCAGTATCACTTTGTGCAAGAAATGGTTGAAAGTGGAAAGGTATTAATTGAAAAAGTTGACACTTTGATTAATGTTGTAGATTATCTTACGAAGCTGGTTCCTACAGATAAGTTCTCATGGTACAGGAAGGCCATCGGCCTTGAGTCCTATACATGATTTAAAATTATTATTCCTTATTTAGAATAATTGCTATGTAGAATGTCAAGTGGGAGAATGTTGGAAATAGGATGCCATTTAATTGCAATCCTAAACATTATTTATTTCATGTATCTCCTAAGTCCTTGGAATGTGTTCAACAACACTAGGATTAGGAAGAGATTGATATTTGATGAAATAAACATGTTAATTGACATTTGTAATTAATTCTAAATGTTAGGAACATGTGAGGGCATCCATTTTGAGTTCCTAAATAATAGGGGCACATGGGGCGCCCACATGGTAGGTGACACTCACCTTGAGTTTAGTTAACTATTTAGAGTAAGAGATAACACTTCTTAATGCATGTGAAGATCCTAAGAGTTATGGCTTGATGTTTGCATGCATGAAGTTCAGTTTAGTTCAGTTCAGTTCAGTTCAAATCAGTTCATAATCAATTTAGTTCAGTTTAGTTCAGTTCAGTTCAATTATGGTTCAGTTATCTTCAGTTCGTTTTAGTTGAATGCTAGTTGACTTCAGTTAACTTGGAATGCATGGCTAATGACTTGAGTTTCATGAAAGATAATAGGGACTACCTCCAGTTAACAAGGGATGACCATTCTTGTATAAATGGTGTTGAGAAATGTTTCAGTTAACAAGAAATGACTTGGACCCAACTTGGGCACCCAAGTTGGCTTCTTGGAATTAACTCCTTTGCATGTTGAGATATTTCAGAAGGATAAGTTAAGTGGGCCCTCTTTTGGGTGCCTACATTGAGGATGAAGCCTTGAAGATATTTACAGAACAAAGGTTGAGTTGCTACTTCATTTTGGGATGCCCAAATGCATGAAGATGATAAGGATTTGACATTGTTCTTCATGACATAACTCTACTTGCAAGAGATAGGCGTAACGTTTAGGGATAGGGCTTGAGCATTATAATTGTAACTCATGTTGAGTTTACAAAGTTGTTTAATGCCTATTTATCTCAAGCAAGTTGAAGAGAGTTATTATTAGTTTTATTGCAGGTTGTGAAGAAGTTTTGGTGAAGGCAAAAGAGGTATTCTCAAGCAAGAATTGGAGCTATTGTAATCTACTTTAGAGATTGAATAATAAATTAATTATTGGTAGAGTTTTTTCCCGAAATGGCTTCTCCACGGTATATGCTTGTGTAATCTTTCTAATATCCTATCTACTTCTTCTATCAACTTTTGTTTACATTCTACAAACAGTAAAATGGATTAATCAGATAATCACCCACAAAGAATCTATAACAAAGGAAAATCATATTTATATCAGCAATATTAAAGTTTTATAAAGTATTAAGCTAAGAAAACACATCAATTTTCAACAATTTTAACACCCCCCAATAAAAAATTTTTATCATACAACTTAACTAGATGATAGGGCCACTTATAAATGGGTTTATTAGCTACCCGTGTACATTTCAAAAATATTTAACATCAATGCTTTATCAAAATTATAAAAAATTATATTTTTTTTTAATAGCCTTGATTACTTTTATCCATCATCATAGTAAGATGTTCTTTATAGTTATATTGATAAAGGAAGTGAAGCATTCCCAATGAAATTTACGATCAAAACCTTCACAGATTTAGGAATAATATCTACAATTAATTTCAACAACAATCTTTACAATCAATTTCAACAATGATCTTTGCAATCAAAGCATTCATAGATTTATTAAAAATCTTTGCAATCAATTTCAACAATAATTTTTGTAACCAAAACCTTCACGGATTTAGCAACGATCTCTACGATCAATTTTAACAATGATCTTTGTGATCAAAACCTTCACAAATTTAGCAACAATATTTATGATCAACACTAAAACTATTCAACAATGATCTATGCGATCAATACTATAACTTATTAAGTTCAACAACAATCTTTCAAATCAATATTACAACAATTCAACAATGATCTTTGTGATCAACAATACAAATTTTAGGTTCAACAATTATTTTTGCAATCAACGTTACAACCATTTAGCAATGATCTTTACGATCAATAGTACAAATTTTAGGTTCAAAAATGATCTTTGAGATCAACATTACAACCATTCAACAATGATATTTGTGATCAATGGTACTTATTTTACATATATGAGTGCTTTAGCTTTAAATCTTGCATATATAAATGCTCCAACTCCGAATATTGCACCACTTGTACATGGATATAATACAAGTATCCCTTATATTAGTAAAAAAAATCATAAATTAAATTATATAGTTTCTAGGATGATATCTGACCTTGCATGTTTTCTATTTTGTTTAACATGAGAATATTTATTCTTGTACAACATTTTGAACATACTTGTAACCTTTTTCCAATTAGATACATCAATCCATCCATAATCCATTTGTATACTATCTTTTAGAAGTTGTCGTAGACACTGAAAAATGTCCTAAGCCTACAAATGTCATTTTTCCCATTAATTCTTCCTCCTCTTTGCATAATTAAATAATTTTAATTATTTGATTATCCCCTAAGGTCATATTCTCCTATTAATTAAATAATTCTTAATTATGTAATTAATTCATTTTCTCCTTATTCCTCCTTGATTAATTAAATAAATTATATTTATTTAATTATGTCACTAACTAATCCTTTTTTTCCTATAATTAAATAAATTCATATTTATTTAATTATTCATGTTCCTATTTTCTTCTATAGTTATATAATTATTTTAATTATTTAATTATTCATTAACTTTTTCTTCTATAATTAAATAAATTTTATTTATTTATTTATTTATTTTCCACCTTTCCCTTTGCTATTAAATAATTATTTTAATTAATATTTTCCTTTTTCTCCAATTTTAATTAAATTGTTATTTTATTAAAAGTCAACCTTTTCCCTTTCTTTTGTAATTAATTAACCATTTTTATTTAATTATTCACTTTCCCTCTTAAATTAAATAATTTTATAATTATATAATTTTCTCCAAGAACCTCTTTTTATGTGCCAACCTCTCTATTTGTGCCATTCTTATCTCTTCACATCTCATTCAATTTCTACCCTTGATTGAATTATCTCATAGTTCAATCTCAATCGTCCATCCTTAACTAAGTCTTATCCTTGCCCTAATTTAGCCCTAACCCTATTTCATACTACATCTTTCAATCTTGACCATTGATTTTCATAGCTTATTGGCTTTTAATCATAGCCCTTCATTCCAAATTTGGTTTTCTATAAAAGAGGCCTATCATTGTCATTTTAATAACATCTTTTATGCTAATGTCATGCTGGTAGAATCATGAGCAACCACATCAAATCTTCAACAAGTCAACATACTACATCCAATCTTTTGAGGTTTACATTGCATTTGGTTTGATTTAAATTATGTTTTATGCATATTTCTATTATTTCCATTTTGCATGTATACATTTTAGTGAACCCAATGTGAACCCCCTAACTAATTTTTGGCTCAAGATTTTTAGAAATTTTGAGGAATTTTGGAGTTGAACTTCACTTGATCTAGCTTGCTTTTTTATGGGTTTTGTTAGCTTTTTGTTGTAGGTTTTGCATCATTTTTGGACAAAACCTTAGTTTCAAATATTTCACCATAATTTTCAAATGGCCACAAATTTTTGTATGGGATTATATCTGAAGTTTATGGATCATCTAAGGAGACTACACAAGAAAAATTAAGGCCGTATCATTATTCTTTGGCAATTTATGGTGGTTTTAGGGTTTTTCATAAATTTGCATTTTTTAAAGGAAATCAAAGAATTTTTTAGAATTTTTTATATTTTCAAAAATCCCTTACAATTTTAAGGGTTTTGTTCTTTGCAAATTTATTTTTGAGCTAAAAATAATTATGAAAAATCAAATTAGGGTTTCTTCATAAATCTCCATTTTTTTTTTGGAGAAAATCAAAGAATTTTTTAGAATTTTTTATATTTTCATAAATCTCTAGAAATTTTAGTGTGGGTCTGTTCTTTACGGATTTATTTTTGAGCTAAAAATAATTATGAAAAAATCAACTCTTTGTTAATTAGGTTTTTTTCATAAATCTGCATTTTTGGGTGCAAATCAGCAATTTTTTCAGATTTCTTTACATTTTTGGAAAGCTCTTGAAATTTAAGTAAGGGTCTATTCTCTGTGTTTTTATTTTTTATGCCTAAAATATTTCCAAAAATCAGATTTATCTTGACTAGGTAAAAATTAAAAAAAATATAGAATTACAACCTAGTGATGAGCATATTTTTCATATTCATCTATTTTGTTGCATCATAAATTATTTTCTGATTTTTTGCAGGATTTTTTATTTTCATTATCAGATTTGATTTCTTTTTTTTGGTTTTAATCCAACCCTCTAATATTAGTGATCAACTATCTTGTTAGGGTTTTGGCTTTGTTGTTAGTTTTGTTAATGTGCAAAAAAATAAACTCTTCAAAAGGAAAATTGGATTAAGCGGACATAAATTTGGAACTAAAGAAAATCTAGGTGCACACTTTTCAACTCATATCTTTATCTTAATCTTTTTTACAACATCACATTTCAATTTAGATCTAAAAATAATAAGTTTCTTCTCAGCATCACAACACTCTCATCTTCACACCACACATTTCAATTTCTAAGGTTAATGAACATTGCTTGTGTGATCAAATACATGTGTATGTTCTCTCCTTGCATTATCATATGATCTTTGAGATCAATAGTATTATTTGCATCACTTTTGTGTGACCTTCTTATGGCAATGCCTAGAGAAGTGATCACTCTAGGGGCGACCTCAACTCTAGTGTTCCGACGAAGTATAAATAGCTGGGGGTGAATCTAAAGACATGCCTCTTGGAAGTAGAATCTTGTCAATCTTGGCTAAGCCCTAAATAACTTTATACCTTTGGGAGCGAAGGTGGAGTGTGGGTTACCCTCTCCTCCTAGATGTTTGGCATTATTCTCCTTTTGAATTCACGAAATTGGGCACCACGTACCTTCAAGGTATATAGAGGACATCCCTAGATCTTTGTGCATCCTAGTTTAAGACCATTGTCCAATCTACCCGCTTGAATAATTACTAGGATTATTCTTGTGCTTGGAAGTGTCTTCTTATCGTAATCATTTTCATTACATCTTGCATAAAATCTTTTCTTGCGTGTGTGAATCTGTATTCAATATTTAAATCTTAATCAAGTAAGAAAAAACCAAAAAAATAAAAAAATTAGAAACATTTCAAAAATAAACAAATCTAGGTTTCCTCCAAGTCAAGCTATCCACATCATCTCCAAATGAAACTTCTCATCCTTATTCTCCATCCTATCCTAGTCATCCAAGTCAACCCAATCATCCCATCCTAGTCATCATAACCATTCCTCATCATCCTAGTCCCCATTCCCCATCCTAATCATCCTATCCTAGTCATCTGATTCAAATTAATTATCCCATCTTAGTCATCATAACCATCCATCATCTCATCCTAATCACCTCACCCTAACCAATCCTTTCCATCCTAATAATTCCTCCTCGCCCTAATCATCCCATTCTATCATAATCGTCCCTTATCACCTTAATTCCTCTTAATTATTTTAATCACCTCCATAATGATTCTAACCTTTCACAATCATCTAGGTAATTATCCCTTCTAATCCTATTCATCCTTCATCTTATCTTAATCATTTATTTCCATCTCAATCATTGCATCCCTAATCATCATAGTTATTTCCTTTCAATCATTCCATCTTAATCATCCTCTTCCATCATTATCATAATTCCCCATCCTAATTATCCTCCTAAGCATTCTAATCATCCATTTTCATACTAATCACCCCCCCTTCATCCTAATCACATTTCATCATAATCATCTCCCCCTTTGTCCTAATCTCCTTAATATTTCTAATCATTCATCTTATCCTAATCATACCCAATCATCTAATTCAAACCATCCCAAGTATTTCAATCATCCACACCCATTCTTAATCCATCACTTAAGACCCTAAGCTTCATTAATTTTTCTAATAGAGGTCCTAATCATTATCATAACCACCCTTCATAATCTACATCAAAAAAATTCTTTCCTAATCCATTATCATCTTAAACACCACCCAAGCCACCATTGAAACTTATACCCAAGTCGTGTCGCCTTCCATGTCATCCTTTTCCTCCATTGACAAGGGAAACCAAAATGTCCTCCATGTTCAACCAACACCCATACAAAACCATATCTTATGTACTTCACATCCTAGTCAATCCATCGTTAAGCCAAAAATCACTATCAAAGGACCACCAAAAATCACCATCAAGGGACCACCAAAAATCACCATCAAAAGAGCACAAAAAGTCAACCTCAAAGGAATACAGGAACCCATGCAAAATCCTATTTCACAAGATTTTATTCCTAGCCTTCTAATTCCACCTAATTCTAACTCATTCATCCCATGTGTATCCACCTCATCCATCTCATCTGCATCATCCATTTTATGTTTTTCGACCTTTATAGCACCTACACATAGTCAACCATGTTACTCACTTGACCTCATTGATCCAAAGCATGGCATCATAGATCCCCATTTATGTCAAGATCAAAGTACTCCTTGTGATCCCATTCCATCTCATGATCCTATCCTTAATTCCATCCGAGAAATCCTTCTAAATGATCATGGCATCCAAGATAAACCTATCTTTGATTAAGGTCCTACCATTAGTCAAGAAATCCAAAATGATCCCCTTCCACATCAGGAGCAAAGTATCCCTTCCATACCATCTCATAGTCTTATCATATCAAACTCATATGATGATCTTAGTATATCCACCTCATATCATGATCCTATCATACCACCTTCATGGAATGACCCTAGTCCATCACAAGAACAAAGCTTTCCATCCATTACCCCATCTAATGGTACCCCTTCCAATCAAGAACAAGATGTCCCATCCACTCCATCACATGATCCTCTTCCATCTCACAATCCCTCTCTAAATCAGGAACAAAATCTAACTTCTATTCCATGCAATGATCTCCTTCCTCTAAGTCAATATCAAGTCATCCCTTCATCTCCATGTCATGATCCCCTTCCATATCATAACCAAGAGAAAACTATACCATCCACCCCATCCCATGATCCTACCTTGAGTCAAGATCAAAGCACCCCTTCATCTTTATGTCATGATCCTAATCCTCCACAAGATCCCATCACCCATATCCAAGATACCCATGAACACCTTACTTATCAATTGGGTTCCTCCACTTTTATCCAAAATGGTCTACTCCAAGATCCTATCATTCCTTCCATACCATACCCTCCTCAACATGGACTCGCATCTTGTTTTCAAAACAAGTATCCCATTGGAAAAAGGATTTGTCAAAAAATACATTATCAAGGCAAAGGGTTAGGCATACATGAGCATGGCCTTAGCTACAATTCTCTAAGCTTCACCTTCAATGCTTGACCTCCTAAGCTTCAAGGGAAGAGTCTCATAAGATATATGTCACTACAGGAGAATCCTTGACATGATATATATAATTACTTTATGTGTTCCCTATGATATCATTTCCATTTGTATTTGTTAAAATTTGTCATTTCAAAGTTTTGAGGGAAAGGAACCATTGTGATAGATCGATCAAATAGATAAGGACATGTAGTGTTGAAAAATGTGCACCTTTACATTTTCACACTATATTTGCATCCCCTTAATTAATTGGACTTAATTATTCCTTTAATTGGCCCAGTTATGCATTCACAAGCCTAATTAATTTCATTTTTTGAAAGAGGAACCCACATTTAATCAATGCCTACACTTAATTACACATCTTGTAAAATGTGTGTCCTAGATTTAGGGCCTATGACCCATTCATCCAAGGGAAAATGGGCCCCCCTTAAGTCTTGGATCCCATTTTTTAAATATGTTTTTGGTGGCATTTTAATGATCGAAATTCAAATTGCAAAGTTCGGCTTGTGATGTTTGATTGTCAAGTAATTAAGGAAATACCTATAAATACAAGGTCTTTTTATCAATTCAAATCTAAGTTGCATAACTCAAATTTCACAAGAGCAAAGATTATTGTCAAGAGCATTAAAGAGCAGATTTATTAGTCATTTATTGTAGCATTCAAGATCCTACCACGATGTCAAGATTCATGTGTGTTCATGCATATTTTTGGAGCTAACATTGTGATGTAGGTTTCAAGTTTCAAGCAAGCATTCAAGCATCAAGATCCATCAAGAAATCAAGCCATTTCATGCAAGATCCAATCCTTAGAGAGATGTGTTAAACTTTAGTACTCTAAGGGAAGCCATTAAAGGGTTTGGTGAGGTGTGGCAAGCTTTGTTCATTCATCATTTCCTTCCTTTTATCATTATTTCATTATTAAGGTTTGATTACCAAACTAGGGTTTGACTAAGGAAAACCCTTATCCACCAAAAATAAACATTTTCTCTCCTCTCTTTGTGTTTGTAGATTTGTAGGCGAAGAAGGATTGAAATTGGGTCAAAAGTGCACTTTTGCAAAGTTGTCATCAAAGTTGTCAAGACACAAAAAATCACCTATAGGTTTAATTTCCAACTTTTTGGAAGTCAAACTTGGGGAATCAAAAGCTTAGATCTGGGATCTGAGGGCTGCAAAAAGAATTTTCAGACCCTTGTACAGAGATCCATTCGCCCTGAATATGTCCTTTAGTAGAGCTTGAAACCCACTTTTGGAGCCAAGTAAACACCATGCTAACCTTCTCAAATCTGTTGGTTAATGGTTGTTTCTATTAGTGTTATCATATTAATTCATATTCCAAGTGTTAGATCTCATATGTTTGACTATTAAATCACTTTTATTTTTCTCCCAAAACCGTTGTTCAGTCATTTTTGTCATAAGGAAGTCAAGGTAACATAGTGTCAAAACCTAGGGTTGACTCACCATGATGGTTGCAAGTTAATTATAATCATTTGTGGCACTATCCCTCTTGCTAATGAACATGGAAAAGGTGTGTTGTGCCCAAAAAAAAAAATTGCTTCATTAAGGCATTTTGAAAAGAGTGGTAAAAAGTCTTGTAAAAATTATTGTCAAAAGTCAAATTTTCTAAAAATAGAAAGTTTCTAAAAATAAAGAGTTTCTATTTTTAGAAAGTTTCTAAAAATAGAGAGTTTCAATTTTTAGAAAGTTTCTAAAAATAGACTTGTGTTGGGGTTTTCTAGGTTTCTTCTCAAATGGATATTGGCAAAACTTTCTAAAAATAAAAAGTTTCTAAAAAATAGAATTTTTGTTTAGAGGGCTCAAACTGATTTCGATTGGTTGAAAATACTTCCCGATCAGGTTGGTCCAGTTAGAATCATCAAAAGATTAATATTTCTCTGGTGGGTCTATTATGCTTTTTTAGAACGTAAAACAAGAGCTCTGAGGTCATTAATAAAGGATGGCCAACTACTAGGTGTCAGATTCAAGGTCTCGGTGCTGCACAAATGATGTAAAATAGTGAAAGATGCATGAGAAATGGTGAACAAAGGAGAGGAATCTAAAAATAGTCAAATTTGCAAAAAAAAATGTCAAATTTTCAGAAAATTTTCTGACATTGGGAAGCCTAGGCACCCCTACTAGATAGAGGTGCCTAGCATTTGTGAAATTCATGAAAATTTTCTAAGTCTGGTAATCCTAGGCACCCCTACCCAGTCAACACTCCTGGTTTTTCATGCCTTAGTCAAATTTAGCCTTTACATGAAAAACAATGAATTTTGAGGACACAGCTGGCAAAGATAGTGAATGGAAATGAATGAAATATGAAAAACTTGAAAAAAATTATAACTCTTGAAGGCTTGGGCACCCTTGGCCAAGAAGGGTGCCTATTGTGCATGTTTTGCACACATGCCCCGTTCAGAACGAGGACCCTCTCTTCTTGTTGCCTTGCCGAGTCATTTTGTGGCATTGCCTCATTTTGCATGCCCCTAATTTTGGCGTCTAAAATGGTCAGCGAACCTCATAGTATCATTTCAAGTCAACCATGTTTCACCCCACAAATTTTTCTAAGTCCTTCGGGTCCTCTAGGTCCGCCCTGCCAAATTTCCTTGGTCGGATTTCCCTGCTCACTCGATTCACTTTTTCCTTCATTTTTGACTTTGGGGACAAGTATCCTATGGATTTGGGATGTTTTAGTGGTGCCTAGGTGAACTGCCAAGGTTTTGTTAAGTTTCGGGAAGTTGCAAAACTTTCATTCCGAGACCCGGCCCCTCTGTGGCCGTTTCCGGGACTCTGTCCCTTCGTGGCCGTTTTGAACTTCTGTCAGCCCCCGACGACCCGGCCTCTGGGACCCGCCCCCTACGTGGCCATTTCTGGGACTTCGTCCCTCCTTGGTCATTTTGACCTTTTGTGGACCCCCAGCGGTCCACCTTCCGGAACCCGCCCCCTCTGTGGTCATTTCTGGGACTTCATTCCTCCTTGGTCGTTTTGACCTTTCGTGGACCCAGCGGTCCGCCTTCTGGAACTCGCCCCCTCCATGGCCATTTCTAGGATTTTGTCCCTCCTTGGTCGTTTTGACCCTCCAGCAGTCTACCTTTCAGAACCCGCCCCCTCCTTGGTCGTTTTGACCTTTCATGGACCCCCGGCGGTCCACCTTCCGGAACCCGCCCCCTCTATGGCCGTTTCTGGGACTTCATCCCTCCTTGGCCATTTTGACCTTCCGTGGACCCCTGGCGGTCCGCCTTCTAGAACCCGCCCCCTCCATGGCCGTTTTGACCTTCTGTCGGCCCTCGACAATCTGCCTTCCGGAACCCGCCCCCTCCGTGGCCGTTTCCGAGACTTCATCCCTCCTTGGTCGTTTTGACCTTATGTGGACCCTTGGCAGTCCGCCTTTCGGAACCTGCCCCCTCCGTGACTGTTTTTGGGACTCTGTCCCTCCGTGACCATTTTGAACTTCCGTCGACCCCCAGGACCCGACCCCTCCATGGCCGTTTCCGAGACTCCATCCCTCCATGGTCATTTTGAACTTCCATCGGCCCCCGGCGACCCAGCCCCTCTGTGGCCATTTCTAGGACTCCGTCGCTTCTGGGCCGCCGTGTGCTCATTGCCATTTCAAAGGACGGTGACCCTCTAGCTTTCCCCTTCCAAACTTCCACTTTTTCCAAAATGAGTCCAATCTTGAGGAATTTTTTCTTGGCACTCTTTCTTCCCCTTTTCCCATGCGCTATAATTGAAAAATCTTGGTTTTGCTAAGTTTTGTGAGGTCCAAGAACTTCCCTTCTGGTTTGTTGTCCCTCGTTCGCTGCCTGCCCCCTTGGGCCTGCATTAATGTTTATGGTCCAAATGAGATACAAATATGAATATTATGATCTTTTGATGATGCATGGATAGATCTAATAGGGAGTTTTCAGGTTTGCACTTACGGCGCTTCATGTATGTAGGATTCAAGGAGCCTACTGTGGGTCCGTCAGGAGACCCATTGAGAAAGCTGAACAAGGAAAAGCGCATCGCTCCTGTCACCATTCATTTCATGTTTGCCTCTCCCCCTAGCACCCACCAATAGGGTCAGCATTAGAAGAAGGCATGTTCCAAGGAAGTCAGTGACAAAAATGCAAGGGGGAGGTCTTGGAGAAAGCGTAAGGGAGTTGTTCACTCGAATCAAGGGAAACCAATCCATTGATGCCAATCGTCGATGGGCCCATTTGATCCAATGAAAAACACTGCAAACACATCAAGTAAGAAGGCGTCTTTCAAGCAGTTTCAGCTACAGTAAAAGGGAAATTAGCTAAATGACAAAACTGCTACAACACCTGGGCACTAGGTGACAAAACAAGAAAAAGACAAAATTGTATTTTAAAATTACTGGATAATGAGGGGTAGTTGAAACCCTAATGTAAATCAAATCTGGGCCACTCATTGTGATTTAATCCTATCCATTCATTTGGGCTTTGGAAAACTATAAATAGGGGCTTTCCCCTCATTTGTAAGAGGTTGGAGAGCTGGTGTAAAGACATTCTACAACAATAGAATGCAACATTGTATGATTTATGGGTGTTCCTTTTGATTTTTCTCTTTATGTATGCATGGTTCAACTTCCCTATTAGTTTAGGTGTTAGATTTTTGAATGGAAGTGATAATGGAAATTGTTGTTATGGTATTTGATGAACTTTTAGCCCATACTTTTAGCACTTGTTGATGACAAATGTGTAAAGTTAGCTTGGGCTTTGATTTCAATGTTGCAACTTAGTTCAATAGCATGTGCATGATGTGCATGTGCAATTTGAAAATTTGCAGTCCTTAGAAGATTGCACTGGTTTTGTGTAACTGTAGGTTCCTCTTGGCCAAGCAAAACCCAGTTTAGGGAGTTTGTCTACTATAGCAGCCTCCACGATCACTGTTCATTCGTAGTTTCAGATCCAGGAACTTCCTCTCTTCCTTGCCCTTTTTCATTTTTTTTAATAGTAACCTTAGGCAAGGTTCATTGCACATTGTAAAGCTAAATCCAATGACAAAATGGAGTTCAAGACTGTTGTTTGAACCTGCAGCAAACACACAACAACCCTCCCATCTTAAGAACTCTATTTGCATATCCAACTTCCCTACTTTGTGACTCATCCATAAGTTTTCCTTGTGATTCTATCAAATCACATGAAAAAACTGAGATATTCCAAGCACTGTCAAGACCTGACATTAGAGACCTTGGGATAGTGTTCTACAATCTGATTGTGGAAGATTGTCTTTCAAGAGAGGTGATGCACCTATGCATTACCTGTGTTGGGAAGTGCATAAAAAAAACATCAACAGTGCCCAAGTGCTCTTGCCTTAATTTATTTTTTGTGTTTCTCAAAAAATGTGCAAATATTCCCTATTAGCCTGATTTAGATTCGATCAAAAGCAGTTTTAGGGTTGGGAAAAGCTAGAGATCACCTAAGATATGTTTAAGCTCTTCAATGAATCCATCATCCAGTGTCGAAGATCAATCAGACAGTAGATGACACAAATCAAATGGAGGTGGAAACACGTGAAATGAAGAAAATCATAGAAAAGTTGAAGATCCTCAAATTTTGGCTAAGTCTGGAAGACTTGGGCGCCCCTTTTCAAGGAGGGCACCTAGTTTTTTTGCCTTAATTTATTTTTTGCATTTTTCAAAAAATATTCAAAACTTCTTCGTCAGCCTCATTTTGGCTTTATAAAATCATTAGATGCAATGATAAAGGCTAGTAGATGGTACCATTCAACTCAAATATGATCAAGCTTGCCAGAATGACTGACTTCCAGACTCTGTTATTCACTGACTGCTCGAAAATGAAGATCAAATAAGGGTCATTGGATTTGTGCGAAACAAAGCAAAGCAAAATTTTAAAATCCTCAAATTTTGGTTGTTTGGAAGGCTTGGGCACCCCTGGCCAAGAAGGGCTCCCAAGGTCTTGCGCCTTAGAATTTTTTTTTATTCTAACATGCCTTCTTCCATTTCAATCTCTGTCGGCAGTTTCAAGCGTGTGCAATCATGATCAAATGACGTTGGATGCCGGTATGAAGCTAGGGATCACTTCAACAATGGTCAAAGATGAACTTGCCATGGTCAAATAGATTTTATCAATTGGAAATACCAAATTCCTAGCCCGTCGAAGTTGGAGGCAGGTCTTTTCAAGGGCAAAAACAAGAAAAGATTGAAAAACATGAAAAAATGGCTAACTTTGGGGAGCCTAGGTGCCCCTGTCCAATCAACACTCCCAAGCAGTCATGCCTTAGACATTTTTTAGTTTCCATCATTCGTCATTCGAAAAAGTATCTACATTTGAGATTTATGTTTCCAGATTGATTTCAAAGTTTTAAAGCTTGGAGAAGAAAGCACTTTAGAGCTGGCTTTTGGCATTCATTCTTCATATTTTGCAGGGTGGCATCTAGAGGAAGAAAGTAGATTTTTCTTCTCATCGAGATTGAGAGGCTCAAACATAGTGCTTTTTCAGTGTTCTTCAAGGATTTGGGATTGGGAAGCACAAAGGCACACTTTTTCATGCTCCAATCTTCTAGGGCATCACATTTTAGAAATAGGTGGTTAGCTTTTTTAGCTTTTGTCAATCTGGGTCCACTTACTTTTTACTCCTCGCGAAGATTGAAATTTTTTATATTTGCAAAAAAAATCTTTTTTTTGTACTTTTTCAAGAAACCCTCAAATTTTTCAAAATCTAACGAACTAGGTCTCTTCAGAACATGATTGTCTACAAAACCAAGATCTCAACTTTTTTTTCGAGCATCTACTTTTTGGAGAAAAATCAACAACTTATTTTTCATCAATTTGCACAAATTTTTTTTGAACACAGGCGTGTTCACAATCAAAATTCAAGTTTTTAAACATGCAGTATTCTCCCAACTTTTTGACGGATATAGTTTCCCAAAATCATCATGTTTGAAGTCATCTTTTGGGGCAATGATGTTTTCCAAGAATAGAATTCAAAAAGCAGCAGTTAATTTGATTCCTTTTCCAAGTTAGACTTGTTATTCTTGTCTCACGATTATCTATTCTTTGTGAAATAGGAAAAATCAAATGTATAGTTGGAACTTTCCCTGTATTTTGTTTTTAGTAGGTGGTTAGCTAGTTTTTTTTTTAGTTTTAAAAATAAATCTTGCAAGTTGGAAAGCCTAGTCAGCTTAAATGAAGGAGATTTTAGGGTTCCCTACTCCTTTTTTGTGTATAAATAAGGGTAGCCTTGCCCATTCTTTCTTAACCGTTATTGTGATAACAAATTGTTGAGCCTACTTTTACCACAACTTTGTTATTCATTGTCTATTCACTTTGTGTAAGAGCAAGTTTGCATGCCTGCCTTTTACTGCAAATCATTATTCAGTTTATGTGTAGTCTGTGTCAAGTGTAATATAGTTGATCGCTAAACTATAAACTTGTTATTGCTACAAAACTGTTATCCTAGAAGTGTAATCGTTGTTAGAAATTCGAGGAAGGAAATATTATGCCTACTTTGCTCTGATCTACTTTCTCAAATTTTGTTTTATGTGTTTTACTTATATAATCTTTATTTCAGCTTACATCTAAAAGTATAATGAGTATTCAAGTGTGTTCTGGAAGTGAGTTTATTTGAGTTTCTATGTTGAATCATCCCTCATTTACTTTTGATTCTCAAGCTTTGAGTTTACTTGAGTTGTTAGAAGTGTCATTAGTTTAGGCTTAGTTGTAGTTGAAGTTCTGGAAAAGAGTAAACCTCAGATGTGATGCAAAGAGTTTTATAACCTTGTGCTCTTATCTAAGAAACAAAAATATTGGCAATAGTTTAGTATTCTTTGTTTTTAAGTGTTGTTAGCAAAGAGGGAGATTCCCCTCCTAATTTTAAGAGTAGTTCAACTGTGCATAGCTATCTATTTCTAATCTACATTCCAGAGGTGCGAATTGAAATGACAACAAGGTGGATTTGTGATTAGGTGGATACCCCCTTTTGCTTTTGGCATAGGTCACTCGTCTCACATCCCATTTTTAGGTCTCCTATCCATCTCTATCCACCACTTTTTCCTATGTTTCATTTTGGTGAACTTGACATTATACATCTTAAATTTTGATTTGGAGACATTAAAAACCCTAGATCTAGGTTTGCATTAGTGTTCTTTGCATTTCATTTAGGGTTTAATTTTGCATGTTTGCATCAATTAAATTCATTAAAAAATATTGCATTAATTTTGCATACATCTTGCATTGTGGTTGCATCAAGAGTGTCTTTCAATCATTTAGATTCAAATTTTAGTTCAAAATTGTATTCCAAAATTTGTCACTTTGTTCACTATTTGTCGCTAATTTCACTTGCATTAAGACACCTAAAACTGGAAAAATGTGTCACAAAATTCA
>VDFB02053361.1:113597-183167 GCA_007258455.2 Sequoia sempervirens | reverse complement strand
TAACTCAAAGTTTAATAATAAGGTCCATGTCCCAACATAGGTTACAATTAATCATGGTGGAAAAGATGTAAACAAAAATTGAAGAAGAAGGAAGGGGAAAGGGTTAATAAAAATATTGTTAGCAATCTAAATTAGACACTTAAAATGGGTGATCTATTGGAAATAACACCATCAATATCAGATACGTCCTTGACTAAATAGAGGGAGGAGATGAGGCACTTGTATAAGAAAACTTCACAAATTACAACATTGGCATTATAAATCTATGTATATAAATTGAGCACAAACAATAAAGAGTACCACACAAATCAATTTATAATGGAAAAATAAAATAAAATACCTACATGATTCAAAGACGAGATGTCAAACCCCTTTGTTGTGATGTTGAACTCCTTAGTGTGTTGAGATTCAATTTGCTTCCATTGAAATACAAAAATAGAATATTAAAGAACATATTATTCAAGTTTAAATATAATCATGCATGTATACTATGTACAAAATTGGAAAGCTTAAATTGATATTATCAAATTCTCCATTGTTAAAAAAATATGGATCCAAAGACCCTTAAATAGATATTATACATGAAAATGTGTGTCTCTTACATGAGACATGACTCTTTGTGATTAAATATGGTTTATATTTTTGTTGGAAATAGGATACCATTTAATTGCAATCCTAAACATTATTTATTTCATGTATCTCCTAAGTCCTTGGAATGTGTTCAACAACACTAGGATTAGGAAGAGATTAATATTTGATGAAATAATCATGTTAATTGACATTTGTAATTAATTCTAAATGTTAGGAGCATGTGAGGGCATCCATTTTGAGTTCCTAAATAATAGGGGCACACGGGGCGCCCACATGGTAGGTGACACTCACCTTGAGTTCAGTTAACTATTAAAAGTAAGAGATAACACTTCTTAATGCATGTAAAGATCCTAGGAGTTAGGGTTTGATGTTTGCATGCATGAAGTTCAATTCAGTTCAATTCAAATCAGTTTAGTTCAGTTTAGTTCAGTTCAGAATTAGTTTAGTTCAATTCAGTACAGTTTAGTTCAGTTTAGTTTAGTTATGGTTCAGTTATCTTCAATTAGTTTTAGTTGAATGCTAGTTGACTTCAGTTAACTTGGAATGCATGGCTAATGACTTGAGTCGCATGATAGATAATAGGAACTACCTCCAGTTAACAGGGGATTACCATTCTTGCATGAATGGTGTTGAGAAATATTTCAGTTAACAAGAAATGACTTGGACCCAACTTGGGCACCCAAGTTGGCTTCTTGGAATTAACTCCTTTGCATGTTGAGATATTTCAGAAGGCTAAGTTAAGTGGGCCCTCTTTTGGGCGCCTACTTTGAGGATGAAGCCTTGAAGATATTTACAAAACAAAGGTTGAGTTGCTACTTCAATTTGGGACACCCAAATGCATGAAGAAGAGGATTTGACATTGTTCTTCACGACATAACTCTACTTGCAAGAGATAGGTGTAACTTTTAGGGATAGGGATTGAGCATTGTAATTGTAACTCATGTTGAGTTTACAAAGTTGTTTAATGCCTATTTATCTCAAGCAAGTTGAAGAGATTTATTATTAGTTTTATTGCAGGTCGTGAAGAAGTTTTGGTGAAGGAAAAAGATGCATTCTCAAGAAAGAATTGGAGCTATTGTAATCTACTTAAGAGATTGAATAATAGATTAATTCTTTGTGGAGTTTTTTTCTCGAAATGGTTTCTCCATAGTATATGCTTGTGTAATATTTCTAATATCTTGTCTACTTCCTCTATCAACTTCTGTCTACATTCTACAAACAATAAAATGGATTAATTAGATAATCACCCACAAAGAATCTGTAACAAAGGAAAAGCATATTTAGATCAACAATATTAAAGTTTTACAAAGTATTAAGCTAAGAAAACACATCAATTTTCAACATTTGCTATCAGAGCTAAGGTTGGGTAGAGTATTGGGATTCCTTTCTCTTAAAGATTAAAGGATTTATTAGCTTAGTGGGAGCTTTTATTATTTTAGTTATTTGCTGATTTTGGAAATAAGTTTTGTTACAATGAATTCTCGCTTAGATATTGAAAGGTTCAATGGATCTAACTATGAAATGTAGAAATTAAAAATGGAAGATCTTCTTGAAGAAAGAGATAAGTGGTTACCTATTAATAATGAGACAAAGACACCTACAACTATTTCAGATGAGGATTGGGCTAAGTTAGATAAAAAGGCAAGAGGAAAAATTAGATTATGTCTTGTTGATGTTCTCTTGAATGTTTCAGATGAAAATACTGCATATAAATTATGGAAGAGAATAGGTAATATTTATCAAACTAAAAGTCTAACCAATAAGTTATATTTGAAAAGACAGTTGTACTCTTTAAAAATGAAAGATGGTGATTCTGCAACACAACATGTAAATGCTTTCAATTTGATTCTTAGTCAATTAGCATCTGTAGATGTAAAGCTAGAAGATGAGGATAAATACATTTTATTACTTTTTTCTTTACCAGAGTCTTGGGAAAATCTAATTGTTGCAATTAGTGGTAATGGTGCAGATCCAAAGATGGACAATATCATTCCTACTTTCCTATCAGAAGAGATGAGGAGGAAGTCTAAAACTGGCTCCCAAGATGCCTTGTTTGTAAGAGGTAGGCCTAAAGAGAAGGAATCTAAGGTAGACAAGAAATGAAAGGGTAAGTCCAAAGGACGGTCTAAAACCCCTGGTAAGAGTAAGGTAAAGTGTTGGAATTATGGAAAACTTGGACATATTAAAAATGATTGTAAGAGCAAGAAAAATAGTTTTGATGCTTCTATAGAGAAATCTATTGATGATAGTAATGATGCATTAGTCATTTCTTCTAATATTGTTGTTGATAACTCTTGGGGTTACAATTTTGGCCAAACTTGACATTAAAATCGGATTTTCTCACCATTCTACTTTCTTACACCTATAGCAGCTAAACCATTAAGAATTTGAAGATGAATTAAACTAGTTATTTGTTAGATCATTTGTGTAGATTCTAATCATATTTTTAAAAAAAAATTAAAAAATAAATTGTGAATCATTTTATGTAATTTTTAATAACTTATTTTTCTACTAATCACATTTTTAAAAAGTGATGTTCACTTCGGCACACATAACTTTTTTTATAGATAGGATACAATTTTGATTTTTAAAATGCAATTTTTTCACACCAATATCTAGGGATGGATATTTTTCATAATTTTTTTTTTTTTTTTTTAATTAATTTCCTGTCAAGCTTAATAATTTGGACGAGTGTACTCAGCACACATAACTTTTTTGTATTCATTTGAATTAACTTATTCTTTTTTGTTGGAATAAGGACATCAATACCTAGGGCACATGTATTTTTTAGAAATTTTTCTATTTTTTCAGATGTGTGAAATAAAGAACTTGATGTTCATTGAAAATCCTACATTCACAAGAAATAAAAATAAATATAATAATCAAATTAAAAATATTTAAAATTATACTTTTTAGGAAGCTTATAATAAGGGCTACAGGCTTACAAAACATAAATTTTAAATGAATTCATTTGATCACCCAAAAGGTAAATCAAAAGTGGTTTTTTATCAAGATTTTGATAGGTGTAGAGGAGACTCGATTATAGGTATGGTTTAAATCTAACAAGGTTCTATCCAAGGGGGTTTGATCTAAGGGGGTTTGATCAATCCCTCTTTAATTAAAATAATTTAAATGGAACCTTTAAAGTCATAAATCATTCTATTTTCTAAAAATATGTGATTTCAGGCAAAAATCAGGATGTCCCAAAAAGTGTAACCCATTATTGTGGCAGCACCGACCTATCATATGACTCCTAACAAGGAGTGGTTCTCTAAGTATACTGCATATGATGGAGGGGATGTCTTCTTTGAGGACAACAACACAACAAAAGTTGTTGGCAAAGGAGAGGTAAAATTGTGTTTCAGTGATGGTAGGGTTAAGACCCTTAATGATGTTTTACATATTCCAGGACTTGCTAGAAATCTACTTTTTGTCTCTAAGTTCAATGATTTTGGAATACATGTGACATTTTACAAAGGTGGTTGTACATTGGTGAAAGGGAATATGGTGGTTGCTAAAGGATCTCGGATTGGGACTTTGTTTAAGCTAAATAATTCCAATGTAAATATTTTATCCAATGTAATTGAAGCTGAAAATACATGCGTGCTATGGCCCCATAGATTGGGCCATATAGGTGAAAAAGGTCTTAGGACCATTCTTAATAAAAATTTGGTTGACGATATTCCTAATTATAATATTAGAAAAAATGACTTTTGTGAGCACTGTGTGTTTGGAAAGCAATCTAGATCTAAATTTCCTAGTGGTACAAATAAATCTAAAAGATTATTAGGGGTTATTCATTTAGATGTAATGGTCCATGTGGATATTGACTCTATTAGAAAATCTAGATACTATGTCACATTTATTGATGATGTCTCAAGATACACTTGGATATATTTTATGCATAAAAAATTTGATGTGTTTAATAAGTTTAAGGAATTTAAGGAATTGGTTGAGAAACAATTAGATCATAAGATAAAAGTGTTGAGATCAGATAATGATGGTGAGTATTGTTCTAGGGAATTTGATGACTATTGTAAGCATGCAAGAATAGTGAGACAGAAAACTACTCCATATACACCTCAACAAAATGGAGTAGCAAAAAGGATGAACTGAACCTTAATGGAAAGAGCTAGGAGTATGTTAAGTAGTGTTAAGCTAGATCGGTCCCTATGGGTTGAGGCGGTATGTACTTCTTGTTATTTAATCAATAGGTCCCCTAGTTCATCTATTGAAGATAAAAATCCTTATGAAATGTGGTTAGGAAAGAAGCCTAGCATTGCACATTTAAGGATCTTTGGTTGTGAGGCTTTTGTTCATGTGTCTCAAGAAAAGCGATCTAAATTGGATCCTAAAGCACAAAAATGCATATTCATAGGTTATGGTGAAAATGTAAAAGGATACAAGCTTTGGAATCCACTAACACGAAAAGTTTCTTTATCTAGAGATGTGATTTTTAGGGAATTTAGAGCTTATTCAGAAGAACAACCAAAGGAAAAAGATACTTCTCGAACAGTGCATTTTAAGCTTAACAATCAAAAGCAACAAGATGCACATGTTGAAGAACAATTGGATGGATTGGAAGAGGAGAGTTTGAAGAGTTCTTCTAAAATAGATGCTCAAGATGAGCATATTGAGGAACAAGTAGAAACCCCTTTGAGAAGATCCACAAGGCAACAAAATCCCATTGATAGGTATAGCCCACCTAATTTCCATTGTATTTTTGCTTTAATGAGTATTAATGGTGAACCCAGTTCTTATAGGGAAGCTTTGTCTTCAGACAAACACAAGCTTTGGTCACAAGCTATGCATGAGGAAATGGAATCCTTAGAAACTTGTGACACATGGGATCTTGAGAGTTTTCCCATAGGAAGAAAGGCCATTGGTTGTAAATGGATCTTTAAAAAGAAGATTGGAGCAAATGGTAATCTCGAAAGGTACAAATCTAGATTAGTAGCCAAGGGTTACTCCCAAAGAGAGGGAATTGACTTTAATGAAATCTTCTCTCTCATTGCTAAACTTACTTCTGTTAGATTCTTTTTGTCAATTGTTGCTGCTTATGATTTTGAAATTGAGCAAATGGATGTGAAAACTGTGTTTTTGCATGGGAATATTGATGAGGAGATTTATATGAAGCAACTTGATGGTTTTGTTGTAAAAGGAAAAGAAGAATTGGTTTGTAGGTTAAAGAGATCTTTATATGGATTGAAACAGTCACCTAGAATGTGGTACCTAAAGTTTGATGCTTTTGCATTGAAAATTGCTTATGTTAGGAGTGAGGAAGATCATTGTGTTTACATAAAAGTTACTGATGATCAACTTTTAATTACTATCTTGTATGTTGATGACATGTTGTTTATTGGTAACAACAAGGTAATGATCAAAGAATTGAAAGCACAACTCTCGAGCACATTTGAGATGAAAGACCTAGGGGCTGCAAAATATATCCTTGGTATGGAGATCAATAGAGTTAGAGGTAACAGAAAGCTTTGCTTAAGTTAGAGCAATTATGTTGATACTATTTTGAAATGATTTAACATGCAGGACAGTAAACTAGTTAATATTCCTTTACCAGTTGGCGCAAAGTTAAATTTAGACATGAGTCCTAAATCTGATTTAAATTTTGAGGAAACATCTGAAATTCCATATGCTAGTGCAATTGGTAGTTTAATGTATGCAATGGTCTATACGAGACCAGATATAGCCCAAGTAGTGGGAGTTCTTAGTAGGTTTATGTATAACCCTGGTAAAGAACATTGGACTTATGTTAAGAGGGTGTTTAAATATTTATGAGGGACTTCTGATTACTGTTTAGTTTATCATGGTTATAATGGCATTGATATTATGCATATATCATTGGACATACAAGGTTTTGTTGATTCAGAGTGGGCAAGAGATCTGGATAGTCGGAGGTCGAAAAGTGGTTATGTGTACACTTTGTTTGGAACTGTGGTTAGTTGGATGAGTAAGAGGCAGCCCACAGTTGCTTTGTCCACCACAGAAGCAGAGTACATGGCTGCCACACATGCCTCTAAAGAGGTAGTTTGTTTACAGAGACTTGAGAAAGGTATTGGTTTTAATTGCAAGCAAGTTAGGCTTGAATGTGATAGTCAGAGTGCTATTTGTTTAGCCAAAAATCCTATGTATCATGCTCATACTAAACATGTAGATGTTCAGTATCACTTTGTGCAAGAAATGGTTGAAAGTGGAAAGGTATTAATTGAAAAAGTTGACACTTTGATTAATGTTGTAGATTATCTTACGAAGCTGGTTCCTACAGATAAGTTCTCATGGTACAGGAAGGCCATCGGCCTTGAGTCCTATACATGATTTAAAATTATTATTCCTTATTTAGAATAATTGCTATGTATAATGTCAAGTGGGAGAATGTTGGAAATAGGATGCCATTTAATTGCAATCCTAAACATTATTTATTTCATGTATCTCCTAAGTCCTTGGAATGTGTTCAACAACACTAGGATTAGGAAGAGATTGATATTTGATGAAATAAACATGTTAATTGACATTTGTAATTAATTCTAAATGTTAGGAACATGTGAGGGCATCCATTTTGAGTTCCTAAATAATAGGGGCACATGGGGCGCCCACATGGTAGGTGACACTCACCTTGAGTTTAGTTAACTATTTAGAGTAAGAGATAACACTTCTTAATGCATGTGAAGATCCTAAGAGTTATGGCTTGATGTTTGCATGCATGAAGTTCAGTTTAGTTCAGTTCAGTTCAGTTCAAATCAGTTCATAATCAATTTAGTTCAGTTTAGTTCAGTTCAGTTCAATTATGGTTCAGTTATCTTCAGTTCGTTTTAGTTGAATGCTAGTTGACTTCAGTTAACTTGGAATGCATGGCTAATGACTTGAGTTTCATGAAAGATAATAGGGACTACCTCCAGTTAACAAGGGATGACCATTCTTGTATAAATGGTGTTGAGAAATGTTTCAGTTAACAAGAAATGACTTGGACCCAACTTGGGCACCCAAGTTGGCTTCTTGGAATTAACTCCTTTGCATGTTGAGATATTTCAGAAGGATAAGTTAAGTGGGCCCTCTTTTGGGTGCCTACATTGAGGATGAAGCCTTGAAGATATTTACAGAACAAAGGTTGAGTTGCTACTTCATTTTGGGATGCCCAAATGCATGAAGATGATAAGGATTTGACATTGTTCTTCATGACATAACTCTACTTGCAAGAGATAGGCGTAACGTTTAGGGATAGGGCTTGAGCATTATAATTGTAACTCATGTTGAGTTTACAAAGTTGTTTAATGCCTATTTATCTCAAGCAAGTTGAAGAGAGTTATTATTAGTTTTATTGCAGGTTGTGAAGAAGTTTTGGTGAAGGCAAAAGAGGTATTCTCAAGCAAGAATTGGAGCTATTGTAATCTACTTTAGAGATTGAATAATAAATTAATTATTGGTAGAGTTTTTTCCCGAAATGGCTTCTCCACGGTATATGCTTGTGTAATCTTTCTAATATCCTATCTACTTCTTCTATCAACTTTTGTTTACATTCTACAAACAGTAAAATGGATTAATCAGATAATCACCCACAAAGAATCTATAACAAAGGAAAATCATATTTATATCAGCAATATTAAAGTTTTATAAAGTATTAAGCTAAGAAAACACATCAATTTTCAACAATTTTAACACCCCCCAATAAAAAATTTTTATCATACAACTTAACTAGATGATAGGGCCACTTATAAATGGGTTTATTAGCTACCCGTGTACATTTCAAAAATATTTAACATCAATGCTTTATCAAAATTATAAAAAATTATATTTTTTTTTAATAGCCTTGATTACTTTTATCCATCATCATAGTAAGATGTTCTTTATAGTTATATTGATAAAGGAAGTGAAGCATTCCCAATGAAATTTACGATCAAAACCTTCACAGATTTAGGAATAATATCTACAATTAATTTCAACAACAATCTTTACAATCAATTTCAACAATGATCTTTGCAATCAAAGCATTCATAGATTTATTAAAAATCTTTGCAATCAATTTCAACAATAATTTTTGTAACCAAAACCTTCACGGATTTAGCAACGATCTCTACGATCAATTTTAACAATGATCTTTGTGATCAAAACCTTCACAAATTTAGCAACAATATTTATGATCAACACTAAAACTATTCAACAATGATCTATGCGATCAATACTATAACTTATTAAGTTCAACAACAATCTTTCAAATCAATATTACAACAATTCAACAATGATCTTTGTGATCAACAATACAAATTTTAGGTTCAACAATTATTTTTGCAATCAACGTTACAACCATTTAGCAATGATCTTTACGATCAATAGTACAAATTTTAGGTTCAAAAATGATCTTTGAGATCAACATTACAACCATTCAACAATGATATTTGTGATCAATGGTACTTATTTTACATATATGAGTGCTTTAGCTTTAAATCTTGCATATATAAATGCTCCAACTCCGAATATTGCACCACTTGTACATGGATATAATACAAGTATCCCTTATATTAGTAAAAAAAATCATAAATTAAATTATATAGTTTCTAGGATGATATCTGACCTTGCATGTTTTCTATTTTGTTTAACATGAGAATATTTATTCTTGTACAACATTTTGAACATACTTGTAACCTTTTTCCAATTAGATACATCAATCCATCCATAATCCATTTGTATACTATCTTTTAGAAGTTGTCGTAGACACTGAAAAATGTCCTAAGCCTACAAATGTCATTTTTCCCATTAATTCTTCCTCCTCTTTGCATAATTAAATAATTTTAATTATTTGATTATCCCCTAAGGTCATATTCTCCTATTAATTAAATAATTCTTAATTATGTAATTAATTCATTTTCTCCTTATTCCTCCTTGATTAATTAAATAAATTATATTTATTTAATTATGTCACTAACTAATCCTTTTTTTCCTATAATTAAATAAATTCATATTTATTTAATTATTCATGTTCCTATTTTCTTCTATAGTTATATAATTATTTTAATTATTTAATTATTCATTAACTTTTTCTTCTATAATTAAATAAATTTTATTTATTTATTTATTTATTTTCCACCTTTCCCTTTGCTATTAAATAATTATTTTAATTAATATTTTCCTTTTTCTCCAATTTTAATTAAATTGTTATTTTATTAAAAGTCAACCTTTTCCCTTTCTTTTGTAATTAATTAACCATTTTTATTTAATTATTCACTTTCCCTCTTAAATTAAATAATTTTATAATTATATAATTTTCTCCAAGAACCTCTTTTTATGTGCCAACCTCTCTATTTGTGCCATTCTTATCTCTTCACATCTCATTCAATTTCTACCCTTGATTGAATTATCTCATAGTTCAATCTCAATCGTCCATCCTTAACTAAGTCTTATCCTTGCCCTAATTTAGCCCTAACCCTATTTCATACTACATCTTTCAATCTTGACCATTGATTTTCATAGCTTATTGGCTTTTAATCATAGCCCTTCATTCCAAATTTGGTTTTCTATAAAAGAGGCCTATCATTGTCATTTTAATAACATCTTTTATGCTAATGTCATGCTGGTAGAATCATGAGCAACCACATCAAATCTTCAACAAGTCAACATACTACATCCAATCTTTTGAGGTTTACATTGCATTTGGTTTGATTTAAATTATGTTTTATGCATATTTCTATTATTTCCATTTTGCATGTATACATTTTAGTGAACCCGATGTGAACCCCCTAACTAATTTTTGGCTCAAGATTTTTAGAAATTTTGAGGAATTTTGGAGTTGAACTTCACTTGATCTAGCTTGATTTTTTATGGGTTTTGTTAGCTTTTTGTTGAAGGTTTTGCATCATTTTTGGACAAAACCCTAGTTTCAAATATTTCACCATAATTTTCAAATGGCCACAAATTTTTCTATGGGATTATATCTGAAGTTTATGGATCATCTAAGGAGACTACACAAGAAAAATTAAGATCGTATCATTATTCTTTGGCAATTTATGGTGGTTTTAGGGTTTTTCATAAATTTGCATTTTTTAAAGGAAATCAAAGAATATTTTAGAATTTTTTAGAATTTTTATATTTTCAAAAATCCCCACAATTTTAAAGGGGTTTTGTTCTTTGCAAATTTATTTTTGAGCTAAAAATAATTATGAAAAATCAAATTAGGGTTTCTTCATAAATCTCCATTTTTTTTTTGGAGAAAATCAAAGAATTTTTTAGAATTTTTTATATTTTCATAAATCTCTAGAAATTTTAGTGTGGGTCTGTTCTTTACGGATTTATTTTTGAGCTAAAAATAATTATGAAAAAATCAACTCTTTGTTAATTAGGTTTTTTTCATAAATCTGCATTTTTGGGTGCAAATCAGCAATTTTTTCAGATTTCTTTACATTTTTGGAAAGCTCTTGAAATTTAAGTAAGGGTCTATTCTCTGTGTTTTTATTTTTTATGCCTAAAATATTTCCAAAAATCAGATTTATCTTGACTAGGTAAAAATTAAAAAAAATATAGAATTACAACCTAGTGATGAGCATATTTTTCATATTCATCTATTTTGTTGCATCATAAATTATTTTCTGATTTTTTGCAGGATTTTTTATTTTCATTATCAGATTTGATTTCTTTTTTTTGGTTTTAATCCAACCCTCTAATATTAGTGATCAACTATCTTGTTAGGGTTTTGGCTTTGTTGTTAGTTTTGTTAATGTGCAAAAAAATAAACTCTTCAAAAGGAAAATTGGATTAAGCGGACATAAATTTGGAACTAAAGAAAATCTAGGTGCACACTTTTCAACTCATATCTTTATCTTAATCTTTTTTACAACATCACATTTCAATTTAGATCTAAAAATAATAAGTTTCTTCTCAGCATCACAACACTCTCATCTTCACACCACACATTTCAATTTCTAAGGTTAATGAACATTGCTTGTGTGATCAAATACATGTGTATGTTCTCTCCTTGCATTATCATATGATCTTTGAGATCAATAGTATTATTTGCATCACTTTTGTGTGACCTTCTTATGGCAATGCCTAGAGAAGTGATCACTCTAGGGGCGACCTCAACTCTAGTGTTCCGACGAAGTATAAATAGCTGGGGGTGAATCTAAAGACATGCCTCTTGGAAGTAGAATCTTGTCAATCTTGGCTAAGCCCTAAATAACTTTATACCTTTGGGAGCGAAGGTGGAGTGTGGGTTACCCTCTCCTCCTAGATGTTTGGCATTATTCTCCTTTTGAATTCACGAAATTGGGCACCACGTACCTTCAAGGTATATAGAGGACATCCCTAGATCTTTGTGCATCCTAGTTTAAGACCATTGTCCAATCTACCCGCTTGAATAATTACTAGGATTATTCTTGTGCTTGGAAGTGTCTTCTTATCGTAATCATTTTCATTACATCTTGCATAAAATCTTTTCTTGCGTGTGTGAATCTGTATTCAATATTTAAATCTTAATCAAGTAAGAAAAAACCAAAAAAATAAAAAAATTAGAAACATTTCAAAAATAAACAAATCTAGGTTTCCTCCAAGTCAAGCTATCCACATCATCTCCAAATGAAACTTCTCATCCTTATTCTCCATCCTATCCTAGTCATCCAAGTCAACCCAATCATCCCATCCTAGTCATCATAACCATTCCTCATCATCCTAGTCCCCATTCCCCATCCTAATCATCCTATCCTAGTCATCTGATTCAAATTAACTATCCCATCTTAGTCATCCTAATCACCTCACCCTAACCAATCCTTTCCATCCTAATAATTCCTCCTCACCCTAATCATCTCATTCTATCATAATCGTCCCTTATCACCTTAATTCCTCTTAATTATTTTAATCACCTCCATAATGATTCTAACCTTTCACAATCATCTAGGTAATTATCCCTTCTAATCCTATTCATCCTTCATCTTATCTTAATCATTTATTTCCATCTCAATCATTGCATCCCTAATCATCATAGTTATTTCCTTTCAATCATTCCATCTTAATCATCCTCTTCCATCATTATCATAATTCCCCATCCTAATTATCCTCCTAAGCATTCTAATCATCCATTTTCATACTAATCACCCCCCTTCATCCTAATCACATTTCATCATAATCATCTCCCCCTTCATCCTAATCTCCTTAATATTTCTAATCATTCATCTTATCCTAATCATACCCAATCATCTAATTCAAACCATCCCAAGTATTTCAATCGTCCACACCCATTCTTAATCCATCACTTAAGACCCTAAGCTTCATTAATTTTTCTAATAGAGGTCCTAATCATTATCATAACCACCCTTCATAATCTACATCAAAAAATTTCTTTCCTAATCCATTATCATCTTAAACACCACCCAAGCCACCATTGAAACTTATACCCAAGTCATGTCGCCTTCCATGTCATCCTTTTCCTCCATTGACAAGGGAAACCAAAATGTCCTCCATGTTCAACCAACACCCATACATAACCATATCTTATGTACTTCACATCCTAGTCAACCCATCGTTAAGCCAAAAATCACTATCAAAGGACCACCAAAAATCACCATCAAGGGACCACCAAAAATCACCATCAAAAGAGCACAAAAAGTCAACCTCAAAGGAATATAGGAACCCATGCAAAATCCTTTTTCACAAGATTTTATTCCTAGCCTTCTAGTTCCACCTAATTCTAACTCATCCATCCCATGTGTATCCACCTCATCCATCTCATCTGCATCATCCATTTCATGTTTTTCGACCTTTATAGCACCTACACATAGTCAACCATGTTACTCACTTGACCTCATTGATCCAAAGCATGGCATCATAGATCCCCATTTATGTCAAGATCAAAGTACTCCTTGTGATCCCATTCCATCTCATGATCCTATCCTTAATTCCATCTGAGAAATCCTTCTAAATGATCATGGCATCCAAGATAAACTTATCTTTGATTAAGGTCCTACCATTAGTCAAGAAATTCAAAATGATCCCCTTCCACATCAGGAGCAAAGTATCCCTTCCATACCATCTCATAGTCTTATCATATCCAACTCATCTGATGATCTTAGCATATCCACCTCATATCATGATCCTATCATACCACCTTCATGGCATGACCCTAGTCCATCACAAGAACAAAGCTTTACATCCATTACCCCATCTAATGGTACCCCTTCCAATCAAGAACAAGATGTCCCATCCACTCCATCACATGATCCTCTTCCATCTCACAATCCCTCTCTAAATCAGGAACAAAATCTAACTTCTATTCCATGCAATGATCTCCTTCCTCTAAGTCAATATCAAAGCATCCCTTCATCTCCATGTCATGATCCCCTTCCATATCATAACCAAGAGAAAACTATACCATCCACCCCATCCCATGATCCTACCTTGAGTCAAGATCAAAGCACCCCTTCATCTTTATGTCATGATCCTAATCCTCCACAAGATCCCATCACCCATATCCAAGATACCCATGAACACCTTACTTATCAATTGGGTTCCTCCACTTTTATCCAAAATGTTCTACTCCAAGATCCTATCATTCCTTCCATACAATACCCTCCTCAACATGGACTCACATCTTGTTTTCAAAATAAGTATCCCATTGGAAAAAGGATTTGTCAAAAAATACATTATCAAGGCAAAGGGTTAGGCATACATGAGCAAGGCATATTAGAACCCATCCATATCCAAAAAAATCATAATTATCATGGCCTTAGCTACAATTCTCTAAGCTTCACCTTCAATGCTTGACCTCCTAAGCTTCAAGGGAAGAGTCTCATAAGATATATGTCACTACAAGAGAATCCTTGACATGATATATATAATTACTTGATGTGTTCCCTATGATATCATTTCCATTTGTATTTGTTAAAATTTGGCATTTCAAAGTTTTGAGGGAAAGGAACCATGGTGATAGATCGATCAAATAGATAAGGACATGTAGTGTTGAAAAATGCGCACCTTTACATTTTCACACTATATTTGCATCCCCTTAATTAATTGGACTTAATTATTCCTTTAATTGGCCCAATTATGCATTCACAAGCCTAATTAATTTCATTTTTTGAAAGAGGAACCCACATTTAATCAATGCCTACACTTAATTACACATCTTGTAAAATGTGTGTCCTAGGTTTAGGGCCTATGACCCATTCATCCAAGGGAAAATGGGCCCCCCTTAAGTCTTGGATCCCATTTTTTAAATATGTTTTTGGTGGCATTTTAATTATCCAAATTCAAATTGCAAAGTTCGGCTTGTGATGTTTGATTGTCGAGTAATTAAGGAAATACCTATAAATACAAGGTCTTTTTATTAATTCAAATCTAAGTTGCATAACTCAAATTTCACAAGAGCAAAGATTATTGTCAAGAGCATTAAAGAGCAGATTTATTAGTCATTTATTGTAGCATTCAAGATCCTACCATGATGTCAAGATTCATGTGTGTTCATGCATATTTTTGGAGCTAACATTGTGATATAGGTTTCAAGTTTCAAGCAAGCATTCAAGCATCAAGATCCATCAAGAAATCAAGCCATTTCATGCAAGATCCAATCCTTAGAGAGACGTGTTAAACTTTAGTACTCTAAGGGAAGCCATTAAAGGGTTTGGTGAGGTGTGACAAGCTTTGTTCATTCATCATTTCCTTCCTTTTATCATTATTTCATTATTAAGGTTTAATTACCAAACTAGGGTTTGACTACGGAAAACCCTTATCCACCAAAAATAAACATTTTCTCTCCTCTCTTTGTGTTTGTAGATTTGTAGGCAAAGAAGGATTGAAATTGGGTCAAAAGTGCACTTTTGCAAAGTTGTCATCAAAGTTGTCAAGACACAAAAAATCACCTATAGGTTTAATTTCCAACTTTCTGGAAGTCAAACTTGGGGAATCAAAAGCTTAGATCTAGGATCTGGGGACTGCAAAAAGAATTTTCAGACCCCTGTACAGAGATCCATTCGCCCCTAGGTGAATATGTCCTTTAGTAGAGCTTGAAACCCACTTTTGGAGCCAAGTAAACACCATGCTAACCTTCTCAAATCTACTGGTTAATGGTTGTTTCTATTAGTGTTATCATATTAATTCATATTCCAAGTGTTAGATCTCATATGTTTGACTGTTAAATCACTTTTATTTTTCTCCCAAAACCATTGTTCAGTCATTTTTGTCATAAGGAAGTCAAGGCAACATAGTGTCAAAACCTAGGGTTGACTCACCATGATGGTTGCAAGTTAATTCTAATCATTTGTGGCACTATCCCTCTTCCTAATGAACATGGAAAAGGTGTGTTGTGCCCAAAAAAAAAATTGCTTCATTAAGGCATTTTGAAAAGAGTGGTAAAAAGTCTTGTAAAAATTATTGTCAAAAGTCAAAATTTCTAAAAATAGAAAGTTTCTAAAAATAAAGAGTTTCTACTTTTAGAAAGTTTCTAAAAATAGAGAGTTTCAATTTTTAGAAAGTTTCTAAAAATAGACTTGTGTCGGGGTTTTCTAGGTTTCTTCTTAAATGGATATTGGCAAAACTTTCTAAAAATAAAAAGTTTCTAAAAAATAGAATTTTTGTTTAGAGGGCTCAAACTGATTTCGATTGGTTGAAAATACTTCCCGATTAGGTTGGTCTAGTTAGAATCATCAAAAGATTAATATTTCTCTGGTGGGTCTATTATGCTTTTTTAGAAGGTAAAATAGGAGCTCTGATGTCATTAATAGAGGATGGCCAACTACTAGGTGTCAGATTCAAGGTCTCAGTGTTGCACAAATGATGTAAAATAGTGAAAGATGCATGAGAAATGGTGAACAAATGAGAGGAATCTAAAAATAGTCAAATTTGCAAAAAAAAAGTTAAATTTTTAGAAAATTTTCTAACATTGGGAAGCCTAGGCACCCCTACTAGATAGAGGTGCCTAGCATTTGTGAAATTCATGAAAATTTTCTAAGTTTGGTATTCCTAGGCACCCCTACCCAGTCAGCACTCCTGGTTTTTCATGCCTTAGTCAAATTTAGCTTTTGCATGAAAAACAATGAATTTTGAGGACACAGCTGGCAAAGATAGTGAATGGAAATGAATGAAATATGAAAATCTTGAAAAAAATTACAACTCTTGAAGGCTTGGGCACCCTTGGCCAAGAAGGGTGCCTATTGTGCATGTTTTGCACACATGCCCCGTTCAGAATGGGGACCCTCTCTTCTTGTTGCCTTGCTGGGTCATTTTGTGGCATTGCCTCATTTTGTGTGCCCCTAATTTTGGCGTCTAAAATGGTCAGCGAACCTCATAGTATCATTTAAAGTCAACCATGTTTCACCCCACAAATTTCTTAAGTCCTTCGGGTCCTCTAGGTCTGCCCTGCCAAATGTCCTTGGTCGGATTTCCCTACTCACTTGATTCACTTTTTCCTTCATTTTTGACTTTGGGGACAAGTTTCCTATGGATTTGGGATGTTTTAGTGGTGCCTAGGTGAACTGCCAAGGTTTTGTTAAGTTTAGGGAAGTTGCAAAAATTTCATTCCAGGACTCGGCCCCTCTGTGGCCATTTCCGAGACTCTGTCCCTTCGTGGCCATTTTGAACTTCTGTCAGCCCTTGATGACCCGGCCTCTGGGACCCGCCCCCTTTGTGGCCATTTCTAGGACTTTGTCCCTCCTTGGTCATTTTGACCTTCCGTGGACCCCCGACAACCCGCCTTCCAGAACCCACCCCCTTCATGGTCATTTCCGGGACTTCGTTCCTCCTTGTCCGTTTTGACCTTTCGTGGACCCCCAGCGGTCCGCCTTCTGGAACTCGCCCCCTCCATGGCCATTTCTAGGATTTTGTCCCTCCTTGGTCATTTTAACCTTCCGGAGTCTGCCTTTCATAACCCGCCCCCTCCTTGGCCGTTTTGACCTTTCGTGGACCCCTGGCGGTCCGCCTTCCGGAACCCGCCCCATCCGTGGCCGTTTTTGGGACTTCATCCCTCCTTGGCCATTTTGACCTTCCGTGGACCCCCGGCGGTCCGCCTTCTAGAACCCGCCCCCTCCATGGCCATTTTGACCTTCCGTCGGCCCCCGACAATCCACCTTCCGGAACCCGCCCCCTCCGTGGCCGTTTCTAAGACTTCGTCCCTCCTTGGTTGTTTTGACCTTCCATGGACCCTTGGCGGTTCACCTTTTGGAACTTGCCCCCTCCGTGACCATTTTTGGGACTCTGTCCCTCCGTGGCCATTTTGAACTTTCGTCGACCCCCGGGACCCGACCCCTCCGTGGCTGTTTCTGAGACTCCATCCCTCCGTGGCCGTTTTGAACTTCCATCGGCCCCCGGCGACCCGGCCCCTCCGTGGCCATTTTTGGGACTCCGTCGCTTCTGGGCCACCGTGTGCTCATTGCCATTTCAAAGGGCGGTGACCCTCTGGCTTTCCCCTTCCAAACTTCCACTTTTTCCAAAATGAGTCCAATCTCAAGGAATTTTTTCTTGGCACTCTTTCTTCCCCTTTTCCCATGCGCTATAATTGAAAAATCTTGGTTTTGCTAAGTTTTGTGAGGTCCAAGAACTTCCCTTCTAGTTTGTTGTCCCTCGTTCACTGCTTGCCCCCTTGGGCCCGCATTAATGTTTATGGTCCAAATGAGCTCCAAATATGAACATTATGATCTTTTGATGATGCATGGATAGATCTAACATGGAGTTTTCAGGTTTGCACTTATGACACTTCATGTATGCAGGATTCAAGGAGCCTACTGTGGGTCTGTCAGGAGACCCATTGAGAAAACTGAACAAGGAAAAGTGCATCGCTCCTGTCACCATTCATTTCATGTTTGCCTCTCCCCCTAGCACCCACCAACAGGGTCAGCGTTAGAAGAAGGCATGTTCCAAGGAAGTCAGTGACAAAAATGCAAGGGGGTGGTCTTGGAGAAAGCATAAGGGAGTTGTTCACTCGAATTAGGGGCAACCAATCCATTGATGCCAGTCATCGACGGGCCCATTTGATCCAATGAAAAACACTACAAACACATCAAGTAAGAAGGCATCTTTCAGGCAGTTTCAGCTACAATAAAAGGGAAATTAGCTAAATGACAAAACTGCTACAGCACCTAAGCACTAGGTGACAAAACAGGAAAAAGACAAAATTGTATTTTAAAATTACTGGATAATAAGGGGTAGTTGAAACCCTAAAGTAAATCAAATCTGGGCTACTCATTGTGATTTAATCCTATCCATTCATTTGGGCTTTGGAAAACTATAAACAGGGGCTTTCCCCTCATTTGTAAGAGGTTGGAGAGCTGGTGTAAAGACATTCTACAACAATAGAATGCAACATTGTATGATTTATGGGTGTTCCTTTTGATTTTGCTCTTTATGTATGCATGGTTCAACTTCCCTATTAGTTTAGGTGTTAGATTCTTGAATGGAAGTGCTAATGGAAATTGTTGTTATGGTATTTGATGAACTTTTAGCCCATACTTTTAGCACTTGTTGATGACAAACTATTGTGTAAAGTTAGCTTGGGCTTCTTGATTTCAATGTTGCAACTTAGTTCAATAGCATGTGCATGATGTGCGTGTGCAATTTGAAAATTTGCAGTCCTTAGAAGATTGCACTGGTTTTGTGTAACTGTAGGTTCCTCTTGGCCAAGCAAAACCCAGTTTAGCGAGTTTGTCTACTATAGCAGCCTCCATGATCACTGTTCATTCGTAGTTTCAGATCCAGGAACTTCCTCTCTTCCTTGCCCTTTTTCATTTTTTTTAATAGTAACCTTAGGCAAGGTTCATTGCACATTGTAAAGCTAAATCCAATGAAAAAATGGAGTTTAAGACTGTTGTTTGAACCTGCAGCAAACACACAACTCTCCCATCTTAAGAACTCCATTTGCATATCCAACTTCCCTACTTTGTGACTCATCCGTAAGTTTTCCTTGTGATTCTAGCAAATCACATGAAACAACTGAGATATTCTAAGCACTGTTAAGACTTGACATTAGAGACCTTGGGATAGTGTTCTACAATCTGATTGTGGAAGATTGTCTTTCAAGAGAGGTGATGCACCTATGCATTACCTGTGTTGGGAAGTGCATAAAAAACACATCAACAGTGCCCAAGTGCTCTTGCCTTAATTTATTTTTTGTGTTTCTTGAAAAATGTGAAAATCTTCCCTATTAGCCTGATTTAGATTCGATCAAAAGTAGTTTTAGGGTTGGGAAAAGCTAGAGATCAGCTAAGATATGTTTAAGCTCTTCAATGAATCCATCATCCAGTGTCGAAGATCAATCAGACAGCAGATGACACAAATCAAATGGAGGTGGAAACACGTGAAATGAAGAAAATCATAGAAAAGTTGAAGATCCTCAAATTTTGGCTAAGTCTGGAAGACTTGGGCGCCCCTTTTCAAGGAGGGCGCCTAGTTTTTTTGCCTTAATTTATTTTTTGCATTTTTCAAAAAATATTCAAAACTTCTTCGTCAGCCTCATTTTGGCTTTATAAAATCATTAGATGCAATGATAAAGGCTAGTAGATGGTACCATTCAACTCAAATATGATCAAGCTTGCCAGAATGACTGACTTCCAGACTCTGTTATTCACTGACTGCTCGAAAATGAAGATCAAATAAGGGTCATTGGATTTGTGCGAAACAAAGCAAAGCAAAATTTGAAAATCCTCAAATTTTGGTTGTTTGGAAGGCTTGGGCACCCCTGGCCAAGCAGGGCTCCCAAGGTCTCACGCCTTAGGATTTTTTATTATTTTGACATGCCTTCTTCCATTTCAATCTCTGTCGGCAGTTTCAAGCGCGTGCAATCATGATCAAATGACGTGGATGCCGGTATGAAGCTAGGGATCACTTCAACAGTGGTCAAAGATGAACTTGCCATGGTCAAATAGATTTTATCAATTGGAAATACCAAATTCCCAGCCCGTCGAAGTCGGAGGCAGGTCTTTCCAAGGGTAGAAACAAGAAAAGATTGAAAAACATGAAAAAATGGCTAACTTTGGGGAGCCTAGGTGCCCCTGTCCAATCAACACTCCCAAGCAGTCATGCCTTAGACATTTTTTAGTTTCCATCATTCGTCATTCGAAAAAGTATCTACATTTGAGATTTATGTTTCCAGATTGATTTCAAAGTTTTAAAGCTTGGAGAAGAAAGCACTTTAGAGCTGGCTTTTGGCATTCATTCTTCATATTTTGCAGGGTGGCATCTAGAGGAAGAAAGTAGATTTTTCTTCTCATCGAGATTGAGAGGCTCAAACATAGTGCTTTTTCAGTGTTCTTCAAGGATTTGGGATTGGGAAGCACAAAGGCACACTTTTTCATGCTCCAATCTTCTAGGGCATCACATTTTAGAAATAGGTGGTTAGCTTTTTTAGCTTTTGTCAATCTGGGTCCACTTACTTTTTACTCCTCGCGAAGATTGAAATTTTTTATATTTGCAAAAAAAATCTTTTTTTTGTACTTTTTCAAGAAACCCTCAAATTTTTCAAAATCTAACGAACTAGGTCTCTTCAGAACATGATTGTCTACAAAACCAAGATCTCAACTTTTTTTTCGAGCATCTACTTTTTGGAGAAAAATCAACAACTTATTTTTCATCAATTTGCACAAATTTTTTTTGAACACAGGCGTGTTCACAATCAAAATTCAAGTTTTTAAACATGCAGTATTCTCCCAACTTTTTGACGGATATAGTTTCCCAAAATCATCATGTTTGAAGTCATCTTTTGGGGCAATGATGTTTTCCAAGAATAGAATTCAAAAAGCAGCAGTTAATTTGATTCCTTTTCCAAGTTAGACTTGTTATTCTTGTCTCACGATTATCTATTCTTTGTGAAATAGGAAAAATCAAATGTATAGTTGGAACTTTCCCTGTATTTTGTTTTTAGTAGGTGGTTAGCTAGTTTTTTTTTTAGTTTTAAAAATAAATCTTGCAAGTTGGAAAGCCTAGTCAGCTTAAATGAAGGAGATTTTAGGGTTCCCTACTCCTTTTTTGTGTATAAATAAGGGTAGCCTTGCCCATTCTTTCTTAACCGTTATTGTGATAACAAATTGTTGAGCCTACTTTTACCACAACTTTGTTATTCATTGTCTATTCACTTTGTGTAAGAGCAAGTTTGCATGCCTGCCTTTTACTGCAAATCATTATTCAGTTTATGTGTAGTCTGTGTCAAGTGTAATATAGTTGATCGCTAAACTATAAACTTGTTATTGCTACAAAACTGTTATCCTAGAAGTGTAATCGTTGTTAGAAATTCGAGGAAGGAAATATTATGCCTACTTTGCTCTGATCTACTTTCTCAAATTTTGTTTTATGTGTTTTACTTATATAATCTTTATTTCAGCTTACATCTAAAAGTATAATGAGTATTCAAGTGTGTTCTGGAAGTGAGTTTATTTGAGTTTCTATGTTGAATCATCCCTCATTTACTTTTGATTCTCAAGCTTTGAGTTTACTTGAGTTGTTAGAAGTGTCATTAGTTTAGGCTTAGTTGTAGTTGAAGTTCTGGAAAAGAGTAAACCTCAGATGTGATGCAAAGAGTTTTATAACCTTGTGCTCTTATCTAAGAAACAAAAATATTGGCAATAGTTTAGTATTCTTTGTTTTTAAGTGTTGTTAGCAAAGAGGGAGATTCCCCTCCTAATTTTAAGAGTAGTTCAACTGTGCATAGCTATCTATTTCTAATCTACATTCCAGAGGTGCGAATTGAAATGACAACAAGGTGGATTTGTGATTAGGTGGATACCCCCTTTTGCTTTTGGCATAGGTCACTCGTCTCACATCCCATTTTTAGGTCTCCTATCCATCTCTATCCACCACTTTTTCCTATGTTTCATTTTGGTGAACTTGACATTATACATCTTAAATTTTGATTTGGAGACATTAAAAACCCTAGATCTAGGTTTGCATTAGTGTTCTTTGCATTTCATTTAGGGTTTAATTTTGCATGTTTGCATCAATTAAATTCATTAAAAAATATTGCATTAATTTTGCATACATCTTGCATTGTGGTTGCATCAAGAGTGTCTTTCAATCATTTAGATTCAAATTTTAGTTCAAAATTGTATTCCAAAATTTGTCACTTTGTTCACTATTTGTCGCTAATTTCACTTGCATTAAGACACCTAAAACTGGAAAAATGTGTCACAAAATTCACATTCTGCAACTTGAAAAAAAAAACTCAAACATGAAACCAAAAACACAAACTTTAATTTTTCTAACCCCTGTACAAAGACTCATTCCTCCTTGGGAGAACCTATCCTTGTACAAGCGCTTTTTCAAAATTTAGGGCATCGTTTTGTTCTTAGATTTGTGTTTTAGTTTCAAAAAATAGAAAATTATGTACTTTCTTGCATTAAGTTCAATTGGTCAAATTAAGTGCATTGTTTGAAATCAAAATTGGCATTAAATTTACATAATTTTAAGGTTTTTGCATAACATAATCAATAAATTATCATGTTTCAAATTTGAAAATTGCAAAATCTTTTTACACATTTGCATTGTGATTCCTACTTTTGGGTGTTCATTACATGTGCATCATGTCTTTTCTCCATTTTGGGTGCACTTTGGTTTGGTGAAACTTGTATGGGCTTCACAACCTGGTGTCCTATTTCCAATACTTTAGTGAGATGTAGTTAGAGACTCATGCCATCCCACACTATTACATCCACCATGGATCTTGAGTTTTCTAACTCTTTCATTCATAGTGTTGACACTAGTCAACCCATTATGGATCATAGCTTTGATACCACATTTACCATGACTATTTTACCAACAACCAATGTAACTGAAGTTGACACAATGGTTGCTAATGTCCCTCAAGAGAATCTAAAAAAATGGATGAAGCCTTAGAAAAACTTCAAAACTCTGTGAGTGCTAAATACATTATTGGTATTGCAATTCCTATCATAGATAACATGAGGAAAATGCTTGATAATGAACAAGGAATATAAATTGTGTAGTCTAGCCCATATAATTGACAATCATGTTCCCACAATGGCTATTTATGCTCAAACTTTTGGGTACACTCAAGTCAAGGTGGAAATCAAATTCCAAATGTTGCTACAATAAGGCAACCCACTAGAAATGTCAATACAAGTTTAGGTATTTCCACTAGGAATCCTTTTAGCTTTGTGAATTCAAATCTCATATCTCTTAATCCATCACCTCTCACAAACTTGTAATTCACTTGTCCTCCCAACACATACACACCTCCACCTTATTCACCTCCATCTCAAAACACAACCAATGATTTTTTCCTTAACCAACTTTTGCAAAATGTTTCATCCCTCCAACAACAAATTTCCACATTGAACCAAAATCAAAATGGCCAACCTTCACAATATGTTAAAGGAAACCCATTATTCTTGGAGATATTGAGAGCACAAATGCCACAAGGTATAGAGATTCCTAGATTTGAGAAATATAGTGGTAAAGGAGATCCTAGTAACCATGTTTCAACATGCATAACCTTATGTAGTGATTTCATCTTCGAAGACAAGCTCTTAGCTAAACTTTCCCCTAGATCTTTGAAAGACATAGCCTTGGAATGGTGTTTCTCTTTATCGAATAACTCAATTAGTTCATTCAATGAGCTTGTTGATGCCTTCCTCAACTATTTCCAAGTGCACATTGGTCCCAAGATGACCTTAGTTGATTTAATGAAGTGTAAACAAAAGGATGATGGAAAGATCACTAATTTTATAGCATGATACCAATTGCTTTACTCATAAATCGATATTAAGATTCCTGATGTCGATCAAGTTAGAGAATTTTTATTGAAATATCACAAAACAAAATCTAATACAAGCTTGGGATGATGAAATTTCCCTCCTTTACACATTTGTGTGCAACCCTTCATGACTATCTGAATTTAGTTAGCCATCATGAAGTGAAAACTCTCTCTAACCACCCTAAGAAATATGAGTTTGTGCCCCATAACAATTCCCAACCATTCAAGAAACAAACTAAGAGCTTTATATAGATAAACCTACCTCAAACAAGTCAACATGTTGAGTCTCAAGTGGTTGCTATAAACAAAAACTCCATATCAAATTTGAGAATGCAATAAATAATTTAAGCCATTACTCGATACCCTCCATTCCATCATGTTGCAACTTTTGGTTAAGAACCTAATTACCTTACCTATCATCAAAACCATTGATCCTACAAAGCTCTTACCTTTGAGCTATAATGCCAATGCCTTTTGCCATTATCACCGATAAAATTGACATGATACAGAAAATTATAAGTGTTTTAAACACATTGTGCAAGACCTCGTTGATTCTAATCACATCCAGATTGATGGTGTTAATGATCAGGGAAATAAGTCTGTTGCCCCACCCAACCAAAATTTTCAAATTTTTACTAATTCCATGCTAAACCATAACATATTTTTTGAGAAAGCTAGTGACACCAAGAATAATGTGATGAATGTTGAAATGACTAATGATAACATGAGTGATAACGAGGATGATTCTATAAGTACTATGGTTAACCTCATTGAATTTCAACGTCATAAGGGCCAAACGAGCTTGTCTATGAACATTGATTTCTCACAAAATGATATAACCAAACATGCACCTGATGGTCCCCTTTACATCACCAAAAGAATCAGTGACAAGCCTAGTAATGGGATACTATTTGATCATGTGCTTGTAGAGAATGTGATCACCAAGGAATTCTTATTTGTGCATAAACTTTATCAAGACTCTTATGAACAACCAAAAGCATGGATAAAAACACATAATTGTTTTGCTTGCCCTATGATAAGTTTGATCACTCTTCCTTTAAAAGTTGGACGAAAATAATTGAATGTCTCATTCTCCATCATCCTGTCATCAAACCAATTCTTTGTGAAGCTTGTTTATCCATGGATACACTCCATGGATGTCGTCTTGTCGATAGTGCATAAATGTTTAAAATTTCCATTTGGAAATGACATATTTATTGTGCATCATGGTGACTTTAATCTTCTATCTTCTCATGGGAATTTCTCATTGGATTTCTTTTGGTTTGAACCCATGGAACCTATTTAGTCTCATGAGGACTTATTTTCAAATTTTATCAAAAGTTCAAGGCAAAGAACATAGCAAAATTATCCCTTAGAAACATACCTCAACCCATGATTGAGCCTCCTATCATTGATGAATCCATGATTGAACCAAAATACCTTCCAAGAAACCAAGACAAATCCATGACAGATCCTCCACCTATTTTCTATAAGAGTCCAAGAGATAACTATACAATTCTTGTTGTGCCTCCTAAAAATAAACAAGTTTATAAACCCAAAGAGAAAGTAATTGAACAACCTTCCATGGTTCCTTTTGTTCCTCCCTTGTAGGAAGAAAATAAACCAATGGTTGATAAACCCTCTCCTACATAATCACAACTTGAAAACTATGCAAGAAGAAGTTGAAATGCTAAAGAGCGTAGGCATAGATGTCATGTTATTGATCATCAGTTAGAAGAGAAAAAAAATAGAAAACCAAGATCAAACACTAGCTCAAGCAATACATGATGATTTTCCACCTTTTCCACAACAACAACATGAAAATTCAATGGAAATCATCATTAGGCCTCCTATTATGATTAACTTGGATAATGATTATGATAATGCTAAGAGTGATGAGGAAGTGCATAATGAGCTAAATGTATTGTTTTCCTCTTCCATGAGCTTAGATGGTAACAACCATGATGATCCTCCAAAAAAGAGCAACTCACCATGTGTTGAGCTTGGTGATGCTCCTAGTACAACACTTATCGTTGTCCCTCTAGCTAGTTGTCTACCTTCCACCTATGATGAACAAGATTGGGATCCAGATGACTTGTTATAGGTTGAATTGCATGTTGGTGGAACTTAGAGAAAAATCCTTATGGATTCTTGGGCATGTCATGATAGTCATTGAAGGATAAGGGAGATGGATTATTACCCAACCAAGCCATTGGTGGAGGTGGGGGTGGTAATGGCTGAGTTGCAACAACCTATGGATGGGGTGTGGCAATTGCAACAACACTTTGGATGTGGGAAGTGAATGGAGAGAATACTGGTTGAAGTGAAGGAGAAGATGGAGATGGAAGGATTGAAGGTGATGGAGGGGATGGAGGTCGAGTGGGTGGGGCTGATGTTGAAGCTTCCCCTTTCTTAGCTCTCCTAGCCCTAGTTGGGGTCTTTAACTCTTGAAACTCTCCCTTGTCTGGTGTTGATCTATATACTCTATGAAATATTTGAGGGGAGAAGGACCCAATTTGATCCAACTTAATCTATGATGCCCTCCTTCTAGCACTAGTTCTATTGATGGGTGTTTTTGCACTTCTCAACACAGACAAAACATGAATGTTTCATCTCTCTTGGCAACTGAGATTCAGAAAATCACCCCAAGGTCTCTCAGGTGCTAGGTCATGACAGTACAAGAATAGCTCAATGGTTGATGTGATTTTTTGGTAATCATAAGGGGCATTTATGGTTCACAAAGCATAGATTTTCATGGGTCTTCAATGGAGTTTTAGAACAACTGAAAATGATGAATAGTAGCTGCAAATTCATGACAACAGTTTGAAACTCCTTGTGTTCATCAAATTTAGCATTGTTGTGATGATGGAAACTTGTGTCTAACTCATATTTTAAAAGAAATTTTAAAAGAGTGAAGGGTTTAGAAAATTTCCTAAGTCTGAAACTAAGATGAACAGTAACAATGGAGGATGCTATAGTGGATAGACTTCCAAACTGAGTTTTATTTAACCAGAGACATGTTGGCAAAAATGGGACAGACAACTAAGAGGGGCAGTGAATCAGTTGTCATAGAATGATAAACTTTTCAAACTTTACTTAACTTAATCTCAGATCTGATGAATAAGCAATTAACACATCAGAGAGATAGAGAAAACCAAAAAAAAATTACGTGGAAACCCTGTTAGGGGAAAAACCACGGTGGATGTTAGTCCACAATATTATACCCTGTTAAAAGTATAATGAAAACAATAAAGGGGAATGCACATGCATCCAGACACACTACCTAGAGCTCATTTCTCAATTACAGAAGGGGCTCACTACCCAACAATACAAAATAGGATTAAATTCGAAGGGTACGAACTGAGAAAATAGCTTCTACACAAGCTTGATTATAGTTCCAATTAAGCACAAAAAATACCTTCACTTTTCACTCAAACTACTTCACACTTTGCTCAAGCTTCTTCACACTCTACTCTACAATCGAATGATATTCACACATACACACATAGGAGCACACCCAACACACTCTGCACACTCTGCACTGATGAAACAATTGATCTTATATATCCGCTACATGAGATTACATCAACAACTTAGTTGGCCAGAAAAATAAAACATATTTGTAATGTCGGCCCAAACTTACAATTAAATTTTCAATGTGGATCTAAACACCATCGGCCAAAACAATGATGTGACCCAAAACAATATTCATGAGTGCACCAAACATTCAAATTTTACTTTTCAAGGATCCACAACACGTTACCACCACCATGTGGTCCAAGAACATGAAAAACCAAACATATAGAGAAAAAACTTCAACCACTAGCACACCGAACAATTTGGATGTATCACAAAGATAGAACATGATCTAAAGACATCCAAAAACACCAAGAAACAACAGAGAAACATCCGCAACAACTAGAATTACCAGAATCACACAAACTTCACTCAAGAATACTGACAGAGACCACATAAATACTATCAGACCACAACACGATCAAATCTACACACAAAACTTTGAAACTTCTAGTAGATGTTCTAGATACCCTCACAGATAAACTCTTTATTTTGCAACAGCTGATCTTCAACGTACAGAACAAGATGCCTTCATGACGTACACAATTCCACTGGGAACCTGAAACACTTTCTTTTACAATTTTCTCAATATCCTCAACATATACAACCTTCAATACACCAAATGCTAATAGTGTTGACATTAATGACAACCACATATCAGCAACACGTCCATAGCATCCAACAATCTCCCCCTTTGGCATTAATGGAAACACATGATGTGAAAAATACCATCAACCCAACACACTTGCTTATTAACTGCTTTTCTCCCACAAGGCTCTTCTCCTCAGAAGATTTTTCACATTACACTTCTCCCCCTTTGATATCAATGGCAAAGGTAACCATGACCTTCCCATATACATGCTCTGAACCACACATTTGCAAATATGACTACTCCCCCTAAGTAGCAGCCATGGAAACATTCATCTAGATCAAAATATAGCAATGTAGCTTCACAGATTGATGCAAGTAAATGCATCTTTTAGTTCTTATCAGAAGGGGTAATTACCCCTAGCATTCCTCTAAGATACTCAAATGTATCCTTCAACAACGACTTAGTAAAGATGTTTGAAATTTGTTCTTTGGTAGGCACATACTCCAATCTGACTTCTTTCTCATTCACTTTCTCCCTCAAGAAGTGAAACTTGATTGATATATGTTTAGTCTTAGAGTGTAGCGCCAAATTCTTTGAAATATTTATTGCACTTGAATTGTCACAGTATATGGCAATAGGCTCTTCATATATCACCCTGATATATTTCAACATTTGTTTCATCCATATCACTTGAGTACAATTATTTGCAACAACAATATATTTTGCTTCAATAGTAGATAGAGAAATGGAATTATGCTTTTTGCTCAACCAGGACACCAACTTCTTCCCTAGGAAGAAAGCACCACCACTAGTACTTTTCTTGTCATCTACATCTCCAACCCAATCTTCATTAGTATATGCACTCAAAGTGAGACCATCATCCTTTGGATACCAAAGTCCAAACTCAACTATTCCTTTCAGATATTTGAAGATTCTCTTAACAATAGTCACATGTGATTCTTTTGGATCAACCTGAAATCTAGCAACGATACATACAACATTCATAATATCTGGTCTAGTCTAGGTTAAATAGAGCAATCCACCGATCATTGATGTTTATCTAGTTTGATTCACCTTAGGAGAATCATCATTTTATGTTAGCTTGCATCTAGTCACCATGGGAGTACCAACATGCTTTGATTCTTCCATCCCAAATTTCTTTAGTAGCTCTCTCACATATTTGGACTGAGATATGAAAATTCCCCTTTCTAATTGGGTAACTTGCAATCCCAAAAATAACTCCATCTCTCCAATCATACTCATCTCAAATTCATCCTTCATCTCATCAACAAACTTCATACATAGATTTTGATCTCCTCCAAAAATGATGTCATCAACAAAAAAATCTATAATTAACTCTTTATCATGTGATCCAATTTGAAATATAAGTTGCTATCAGCAGTACCTTTAGTAAATCCAAGCTTCAATAAGTATTTGTCCAATCTAGCATGCCAGGCTCTGGGGGCTTGCTTAAGTCCATATAGAGCTTTCTTCAAGCGACAAACCATATCTTCCTTGTCAATTAGCTGAAATCCATCCTATTGTTCAATGTATACTTCTTCTTTTAGTTCTCCATTTAGAAATGTCGACTTCACATCCATTTGATAGACTTTATAGTTCTTGTATGCAACATAAGCAAGAAATAATCTAACGGCTTCAATTCTGGAAACAAAGAAAAAAGTTTCTTCAAAATCAACACCTTCCATTTAAGAATACCCTTTACATACCAATCTTGCTTTATTCTGAACCACTTCACCTTATTCATCCAGCTTGTTCTGAAACACCCATTTAGTACCAATCACATTTTTGTCTTTAGGTTTGGGAACCAATGTCCATGTGTCATTCTTTTCAATCTGTGTCAGCTCTTCCTTCATAGCTTACATCCAGTGTTCATCTTGGCAGACTTTAGTGACATTTTTAGGTTCAATCTTGGAAATCAGGCGATACTCTTCTACAATCTTTCTTCCAGTTTGCACTCCTTTATTCTTATCTCTTATAATTTGACTTTTAGAATGATTTAGCTTTACATACCTTAGAGTTTTGGGAATTTCATGAGCTTCTGGTTCTTCTAATCTTTCTTCTGCACTTGCACTTGTTTGTGCTTCCTGACTTACTTGATTTATCGAAATGAATTAAGGTTGCTTTACCAGAACATATGGAATAATCTAAAGTTGTTTATGTGTCTAAGAATTCTTCCCTTGGCTTGTATTGTCTTCATCTGAATCACAGCCATAATATCTAGATGATTTGGTAGAGTCCTCATCAACTCTGACATTTGCACTCTCAACCATATTTCTCAGTTTTTTGTTATAGCACCGGTAGGCCTTGCTTTTAGTAGAGTAACCTAAAAAGATTCCTTCATCGCTTCTTGCATCAAACTTGCCTATATCATCATCTCTCTTGATATAACATTTGCTTCCAAAGATCTTGAAATATTTAACAGTAGGCTTATAACTAAACCATAGCTCAAAAGGGGTCTTACCATAATTACCATTAACATTTACCCAGTTTAAAGTATACACAACAGTGCTTATAGCTTCACTCCAATAGATCTGGGGCACATTTCCTTCTATCATCATAGTTTTAGCAGCATCCAAAATTGTTCTATTATTTCTCTCTACACAGCAGGCCTTATAGCTTCACTCTAATAGATCTGGGGCACATTTCCCCAGTTTAAAGTATACACAACAGTGCTTATAGCTTTACTCCAATAGATCTGGGGAAAATTTACCCAGTTTAAAGTATACATAGTAGTGCTTATAGCTTCACTCTAATAGATCTGGGGCACATTTCCTTCTATCATCATAGTTCTAGCAGCATCCAAAATTGTTCTATTATTTCTCTCTACAACTCCATTTTGTTGAGGGGTTCAAGAAGTAGATAACTGTCTTTTGATTCCATGTTCTTCACAAAAAGAGTTGAACTCCCTGGAGGTGAACTCACCACCTCTGTCAGATCTTAGATGCTTGACTTTCAAACCTCACATTTTCTGCCATAGCCTTGAAACTTTTGAACTTTTCCAATGCTTCACATTTTTCTCTTAAGAAGGAAACCCATATCATTCTAGAGTAATCATCAATAATCAACATAAAGTACCTTTCTCCATGAATAATTCTTACTCTGGAGGGACCACAAAGATTAGTATGTAGCAGCTACAACAAATCATTTGAATGAAACTGTTTGCTCCAGAAGGAGACTCTAGTCTGTTTACCCATCTGACACTCCTTACAAATTGTGTTAGTAGGCTTCGCTAACTTAGGTAGATCTCTTACTGCTTGAGTGGAACTTACCTTGACAATGTTATCAAAATTTACATGACACAACCTCCTATGCCACAACCAAATTTCATCTACTTGAGCAATTAAACAACTCTTACTAGTAGTATTCATGTGAAAAATATTACCTTTTATCTTTCTACCTGTAGCAATCATATTGCCAGAACTTCCACGTATCTTGCATCTTCCATCTTTGAATTGTAGATCATATCCTTTGTCCACCATCTATCCAACACTCAAAAAATTGTGCTTCAAGCCTTCAACATCAAGAACATCATCAGTGTTATCCTTACCAACAAGGAAAATAGAACCTCTGCCACAAATTACACCAACATTGTTGTCTCCAAATCTTACAACACCACCATCATACTTCTCTAGACTTAAAAATTTGTTTTTATCACCAATCATATGATTTTAGCATCCGCTGTCAATAACCTACTCATCCTTTTCTTCAACTCGGGCTATAAGAGCTTTCACATCTTTAGCAGATTCAGTAGCCACATGACTATTTTCAACGGTAGCAATGAAAACCCATTCATCTTCATTTCCATTATCTTTATTAGACTCATCATTAGTCACTCCTTCTTCAACAAAGAAACATTTCTTTTGAAATCTAGACTTGTTAGGCTTAGATCTAGGAACTCTTTCAGGACATCTTGATGCAAAATGACCTATTTTACTACAAGAAAAACATTTAATAGGCAACGCTCCTTCATACTTAACTTTTCCTCTACCTTCTTTCTTTACAATCAGTGCTTCCAATTCTTCTACCTCTCTTTCTTTATCTTCAAGCTATTTTATTTCTTCATCATACTTGGATATCTTTCTAGAACATTCTCCCGGACCATATCTTTGCTTGTTATTTCTGGATATAGTAGCTTTGAATGCAGATTCAGTCTTCGGAACAGATTCACCAGATTCACTTAATTCAAAAGCATCAAGCTTACCAACCAGCGTGTCTCTTGTCATCTTTGTTATTGATTTGAGCTCTTCAATAGCATGAGCCTTCACTTTGTAGGAGGGAAGCAAGGATTTGAGTATCTTCTCCACAATTTCATCCTCATACAAAGAACCATCGACACATCTAATACCCATCACTATTTCATTTACTCTTTGCATAAAAGAAGTGATATTTTCATCTTCACCCATCTTCAAATTCTCATACTTGCCTTTCAAAATTTGTAGCCTAGCCATCTTCACCTGTGCATCTCCTTCATACAAAGTTTCCAGCTTCATCCAAATCTCATGAGCTGTCTGCAGTCCTATCGCATTTTCCATCTCTAAATCTATCAGAGCACTCACCAAAGCTTTAATAGCCCTAATATTGTTTTCAACTTCTTTGATCTCATCAGTAGTGGAGGGACCATTAGGAGGAATAAAATATGGATCTTTTGTAATCTTCCAGAAAGCTTCACCAACATACCTTAGGTGACATTGCATCCTGACTTTCCACAGTGAGTAGATAGTTCCATCAAATCTAGGACTGCCCTTGTATGTTGCCATCTCGGATCACCTCAAGCTTTTATACTTCTTCAAATGAACTTGCTCTGATACCAATTGTTGGCAAAACAAGGATAGACAACTGAGAGGGGGGGTGAATCAGTTGTCACAGAATGATAAACTTTTCAAACTTTACTTAACTTAATCTTAGATCTGATGAATAAGAAATTAACACATTAGAGAGATAGAGAACACCAAGATTTTTTTACGTGGAAACCCTGTTAGGGGAAAAACCACAGTGGATGTTAGTCCACAATATTATACCCTGTTAAAAGTATAATGAAAACAATAAAGGGGAATGCACATGCATTCAAGAACACTTCCTAGAGCTCACTACTCAATTACAAAAGGGGCTCACTACCCAACAATACATAATAGGATTAAATCCGGAGGGTACGAATTGATAAAATAACTTGTACACAAGCCTGATTACAACTCCAATTAAGCACAAAAAACTCCTTCACTTTTCACTCAAACTACTTCACACTTCGCTCAAGCTTCTTCACACTATGCTCTATAATCGAATGATATTCACGCATACACACATAGGAGCACACCCAACACATAGAGCACACTCTGCATTGATGAAACAATTGCTCTTATATATCCGCTACATGAGATTACATCAACAACTTAGTTAGCCAAAAAAATAAAACATATTTGCAATGTCGGCCCAAACTTACAATTAAATTTTCAATGTGGATCTAAACACCATCAGCCAAAACAATGATGCAACCCAAAATAATATTCACAAGCACACCAAACATTCAAATTTTACTTTTCAAGGATCCACAACATGTTACCACCACCATGTCGGCCAAGAACATGAAAAATCAAACATATAGAGAAAAATCTTCGACCACTAGCACACCAAACAATGTGGATGTATCACAAAGATAGAGCATGATCTAGATACATCAAAAAACACCAAGAAACGATAGAGAAACATCCACAACAACTAGAATTACCAGAATCACACAAACTTCACTCGGGAACATTGGCAAAGACCACAAAAACTGTCAGACCACAACACAATCAAATCTACACACGGACCTCTAAAAATTCTGGTAGATGGTCTAGACACTCTCACAAATAAACCCTTTAGTCCATAGCAGCTAATCTTCAATGTACAAAACAAGACGCCTTCATGACCTACACAGTTCCACTAGGAACTTGGAACACTTTCTTTTACAATTTTCTCAATATCCTCGACATATACAACCTTCAATACACCAAATGCTAATAGTGTTGACATCAATGACAACCACATATTAGCAACACATCCACAACATCCAACAAGACAACCCACAATATCAAAAAACTAGTGCAATCTTCTAAGGCTTACTTATGTTTTTCATACTACAACATGAATGGTTAAACATACACATACACAGTTGAAGTTAAGTGTTGTAAATGAAATAGCTTAGATTAACTTTACACAACAATTTTTCATCAACAAATGACCAAAATTATGAGTTTAAAGTGCATCAAACACTATAGCATGCATCCACCATTAAAGCACAACATGAGCTAATAACAAAAATAAACTAGAACTAAAATAAGCAATACTAAAATGAACTATTAGAGATTGAATCATACACACATAAAGAGCAAGACACAAGAAACCATTAACTCAATGGTTTTCCTATATTTTGCAGTAGTATGTCTTCTTTACACAACAACTCATCTCTCCCTTTGAAAATGAGAGGATGCCCCTATTTATAGTTTTCTAAAAGAAGAATGAATGTTCAAGATTCATTTATAATGAATGGCTCAGATTCATTCTAGTTTAGGGTTTCACCTAACCCCACTATTTTATAATATAAAAATACTCTTTTGTCTTTTCCCTATTTTGTTATGTAGTCTATTTTGTCCTCTAGATACTTTTATCCTTTTGAGCTATTTTAGCAAATATTCATCATCTATAATGGGTTTTCCAACCTCCTTTTGTGTAGTTGTATATAGTACAAACTTGTCGATCACAACCAGTAGCTTCTCTTTAGAAAGATCAGATTTAGAGATTTGGAAGGTAACTCTCTCAAACCCTTCCATTATTTGGTCCTGATGCTTCCTACATTTCGACTTAGCTCTTATCACTTGTTCCAATTTTTGTGAAGGCTCTTGCAGCAAAATCCATGAAGTCTACTGACAACATGTCACTGACTCCTTGCTCTACTTTCTTGTGGAATTCCCATTTGATATTCTCCTGATCTAACTCTAGGGCGGGCATCTTGTATCCTGTCATTAGATTCAAAAACTTATCACATTCAACCCGATGATCCATGATCTACTCATGATTGGCCTCTAACTCTAGCAAGGCCCTTTCCAAAACTTATTTTCTATATTCAAACTTTAGTAGCCACACCTCGAGCAACCAATGATCTTCTTTGGGCAACTCCAATTCCTTTTCCCATGTTTCCCGGGAGAGCTTGAGAATACTCTCCAGCTTCAAGTAGGTTATCCTGTACAGCTCAGGGAACTCTTTACATATATCCATTACTTCTCCTACCTCCTATAGAACTTGGAATTTATTGTGCATTATGGCTACATAGTTGATACCCTTGTTGCCAGTATCAATTACCCTCTTGAACCAATCTGAAGTGGACTTGGTCCACTTCTTCATTCTCTCCATTTTATTCACCTCTTCCTTAAAGAGCAAGGTGGGTACAAGTGATTCTATTGGAGCCTCTTCTTTGGATGCAGTCCACTGTTATATATAGGTTGTCATCTCTGCCACTTGTGCTTTTAGTTCCTCCTTCGTAGATTGATCTTTGTTCATTTATTGCAGGATGGTGGACATTGATCCTTGAAATTAATCAATTTTTTGGGTTTGGGATGCGGGGCCTAGATTGATGGTGGATATTTGATAATCCCGACCCTAAATGGTATCTACATCTTTTCCTACAACAGGAGTAGCCACTTGCAGTATCCTAGACCCGGAAGCATCAGTTGTAATATTAGATATGATATTCGACTTCCTTTCTTTTCAGGTCTTGACTTGTGCTCTAGCTAATATCACTTCCAAACGAGCCTTGGGATCGACAACCACTAGAGCTTTTCTTTTCAACTGTTGCTTCAGCCATGCAAGAACCTCTGTTTAATGTCCTGGAGATTCATCATTTTCTCCCTCTTCTTTCTCTTTTGACGGCCCTTTCTTTTCGTGCTCTAGAGCGTCTTGGATGTTTTCTCCTTCTTTGTTCTACTCTTAGATTCTTGTATCATGGCCTCCCTTTTATCTGGCTCAGCAGATCCCACATTCTCCTTAGTGACATCCTCTTCTTTTGGCGTTGTCCCTTTATCTTGTCTAGGCTCAATTTCAGCATCCTTTGCAGGCTCAACATCCTTTTCTTCTATGTTTTCTTCTTCTTTTTCATCTTTCTCTTGCTCTCCTTTTGGAGGCACTTCTTCACGTCTCAGGCCCTCATCTTGGCTAGCTTGTAGAGGCTCATCATCCTTTTCTGCATCAACACCTATATCATTTTTCCCTTCAACGAAATGATCTTCCTCCAGGTTACCTCTTCATCCCGATGTTCTTTAGGTTGCTCTTCTTCAATCTCCTGGTCGGAGGTCTCAACTTCATAGTAATCATCAAATTTGCTTGTATCCCTCTTTGGGTGTTTGTTTCCCTTCATCATCCAAGGCTACCTCATCCAAGTCAACCCTCAATCCTTGCTCAGGGTGCTCAAATTAGTCCTCCCGATCGAAGTCCTCCGGTTCTTCGGTGATATCCAAGGCTACTTCCTTGGGTTGCTCCCCGCTAAGCTTCTCCATTTCTTTAGAGATTTGCATGGTAGCCTCCATTTTAGGGGGCTCAGTAGGTGGTGGAGGGAGAGGTAGGGTAGCAACAAGTTGGTCCATTAGCATTTGAACTTTTGGAGTGAGGATTACCTGGGAGAGTTCTAAAGGCACGTTTTGCAAATAGGAGGCAAAATCATGTGGCAAAGTGAGAGGTGTCATGGTAGTTGTTGGCAGAAACGGTGGCAGAGTAGAAAGAGTTGGCAATGGAGGCAGGAGCGAGGAAGACGAGAGTGGGGAAGTTGTGGAGGAAGAATATTTAAGTACCACAATAAGAGCAGTTGGGGAAGCAGAGGTGAGATGGACAGAGATGTCCATGACAAGTGGGGATGAAATAGGCAATGATTAGGTAGTGGTAGGTGACGGTGCAGTGGCAGTGACGGTAATGATTGATGGGAGAGTGGAGGTGGTTGGTGGTGGTGAGCGAAGTCACTCAACTTCTTCCTCATCCTTATGTGGTGAACTCTCTTCTTGAATGGTTGGCATCTCGAGAACAAAATTTCTCACTCTTTTTGCCCCTCTGTTGATTTCCTTCTATATATTGTGTGCTTGGGCTTCTGCTTTCATGTATTTTTCCTTTTCTTGGATCTTGTGATAGGTGGAGACTTAGGAGCTTCACCTAATGATATGGCAGTGACACCATTGTCTGTCTCACTTTCCAGCTCATCCTTGAGCTCCCCATATGTTAGCTTTGCGCCCTGCTCGTGCAATTGAGCTATTTGGTCATCAATCCACTGTTTGGTTCTTTGCTCTATGGGGTGGGTGATAGTATCCAAGTCTGTGATTTTTTGCTCGACCCAGTCAATTATTGGTAACAATCCACATTTATTAAAGCATTGTATTTTTCATCCAACATGTTATCATCTTTGACAATTTGGTTGGGGACTGGATATAAGTTGATAGATTTTATAAATTTGGCAATCATTCTCATATAGTTCCACCTTCAGACCTCTTATCATCATCACAATTTTCCTGGAAATCTTCAATGTGACGTTGATGGGCGTATTGTCTTCCAACATGTTTCTTGAACTTACCGAGGGGATCCAAGCCTCTTTTCTTTGTGTGTAAATCAAAATTGTACTTTGTGAGCTCCTTTTTTGAGTTGTCAGCACACAAGGCAGCGGGGCAAGAATACATTCCTTGTTTGAATGTGAGGGGGTAAGGGACCCCAACATGGTGCTTATTATACAATAGGGTATGGACAGTATGTAGCTGTCGACTAAGCTCCAACAAGATAATCCTTTCGTTGGGATAGCAGGGTAGCCTATAGGGTCTTCTAGAGAATCCCTCTACTCTGTTGTATTTAAATTCAAAGAATTGGATAAAAAAAATCCAAAGCCCATTATGACTGCCTTGGCACTATGTGATAGTCTCTTGCAAGGGTCCAGATGATGTGCCCAACGAAGGCATCGTTTACCCTCCTGAAATATTTCTTGAAGTTCCTATATTGAGGCCGAGGGTAGGAGTCATACACCCTAAGTTGTCCTTTCTTTGTCCCCAGTACTCCAACACAATCCAATCCTTTGTAGGGGAACTTGACTGCCAGGAGGTAAACCAGATATGAGGTCATGTAAAATTGTGAATTCTTCTTCATCACCATGAATTGATTATGCAAATTCTCACTGATCATTTTGGCCCTATGGAATTTGGTATTGCCCCGACATATTTACTCTAAGAAGTAAAACATCCACTCCTCAAAGAAGGTGGAAGTGGGAGGGCCCATTACCCTATCGAGGAGAGTTACTAGATCATTAGCTTCTTCTAAAAAGTCACTTATATACAACATTTGAGGCACTTTGTTGGCACTGCCTCTCTTATCCTTCAGCCATGTTTGATTTATTGTCCTCTTGCAACCAATAGGATCTTGTTGTCAGATTTTTAGGGTGAATCTCTTCTCAACTTTCTCCATTTCATCAAATATGAGAATTCCAAACGTTTTTCCAATAGATTAGGGAGATAGGTCTACCAGTACTCTTCCATCCCTGGTGACTATTCTTCTATTATGTGGGTGATAGCATTACCAACAAGCCATTACTAATTTTGGGGCCACTAGAGTAGGAGGGAAGCTAGCTTCCTTTGCAAGTATGCTTTTCTTGATTCTTAGGGCTTCCTCTGTTGTGGGATTAACCATAACCCTTTGATTGAACTCATTTGTGTTGACATGCCCTACGTCAATAAATGTGACTTTGTCCTAATTGGAGGTGATTTTTGAGCCACACTCGACCCCGTGAAACTCGTACTTCATTTGCTCTTTCTCCTCTTTTCCTTTGGGGGTTCTTGCTCGTCTCTTTCCCTTTCCAATTTTCCCAACTGGCTTCTCTGCTAGTTCCTCAACAGGTTCCATAAATTCTACACATGAAAGGTGTAGTAAGTGTGTTGATAGATTAAGAGGGAAAATGTTAGTCAAATCATCCAAATTCATCATTAATTGCATCCACACATACTTAAAAGATCATCACATTTATCATATTTCATCATTTGAGGCTCATTTGAGCACTTTTCACAAATGCAAGTTTGGTAATGTGGGAGTTTGCCCTGCGGAAGCCGCCAGAGTGAACACTGTAGGGAACGATGCAGAGAAGAGGGAATTCTACAGAGGGCCACTCGACTATGAATTTTTGCATGTCTAGATTGTAGAGTAAAATTTTCATGGAGCTATTGAGCACATGTGTGATTTTGTGATGGAGGTGCTTGAAGTTGTTTCCCTTGGTTATATTAACTCTTAAAGTCTGTGTGAGTATGAAGGGTGTGGAAGCCGCAAGGTGGAAGGCTGTCAGAGTTTTTTGTAAGGAACGACTTTGGACAAACGACCTCCCACAAGCAGAGTTTCGCATAGCGGAACCCACAAGAGATTCTAACGTCATTAATTTAGTTCTTTATACTTTGGTATGTGCAGGAGATCATGCTTCATCGTTTACCTTTGAAGCCTTGGTCATTTTGTAGGATGCGAGACTTGGGAGTGTAGAGGCCACAATGTGGGTCCCGTTAAGGTCCTACCATTAGACAACGACTTCTAATGGGCATCGTTTTGTAGATGGCAGCCCGCATGATGGGACCCACAAGGAAACCCTGACTTGTAGCTTTTGTCTTTGTGCATCCACTATGCTAGCGGCTTTAGTAGGTTCAGGGTCTGCCATACGGGGAAGCAATGAAGTTTCGCCATTGAGAAATGGCTAAGGAGTGACAACTTCCACGGACAACAGCTTGCAAAGGAGATTATGACTTGGGGTGATCCCACAATACTGGTTTACAATTTTTGGTCAAACTGGACACTGAAATAATTTTTTCTAACTAAATCTTCACTTTCGGGCACCTATATGGCTAAACTGTGAGGAATTTGAAGATGATGTAAACTAGGGATTTGTGACATTTTTTCCATAGATTCTAAATATATATTTTTAAAAAAAATTGGAATCAAATTGCACTTGTTTTTCCATCTCCTTTGAAAACTAGTTTCTTTCAATAAACAACATTTTTGAGTGACACTCACCATATAACGCATAACTTTTTTTCCATGAAGGATAAAATTCTAATTCTTTCGAATTTAGATTTGTAACTCTGATATCTAGTGCTTCCAATTGGTTAGATTTTTTTTTAATGAATATTTTTTCCTTAATCAAGTGTCAAAGTCAAACCAATTACAATTTAGACATAGGCAGACCATATAACGTGTAACTTTTTTTGTATGTATCGAAATTCAAAAAAAAATTGTTGGATCAAGGACTTCAATATTTGGTGCACTCTATATTTTTTTTTTTTTTGATAATCTGCTATTTTTCCACATGTGTAGAACAAAGAGTTTGATTTTCGGTGAAAAACCTATGTTTAATAAAATTAAAAAAACAAATACATAATAAGACCAAAACATATTAAAATTGTATTCATTGGATAGCTCATTCTGAGGACTACCATCATCCAGTTGGTTCTGTGAAGTCTCCTCCATTTTCATCCTCAACTTGAGCTTTGAAGGGAAAAATTTTGATGTTTTTATGTGCTAGAGAGTGGGAAGTTGGGAAAAGGGGGGTTTGCTTGAACCAGGGGGGTTTTCTCCAACCCCCAGTGGTTCACTCGAACCAAGGTTCATTTGAATCCCCTTTCAAAAAGAGTTTCCTTTGGGTTTTTTGGTGAGAATGGTGGGAATTTCAATGAATGGGTTCGCTCAAACCCTCTTTTGGTTCATTTGAACCGCAAAAACGGTTTTTTTGGGCATGGGGTCATTTTTTTTCAAATTTTCCTTCCTCACTCCAATTGTAAACCACTTTTGTGTGTTCACCCCCTGAACTTTTCAACATTTTACTCTTCAAAGTTTAATGATGAGGGCGTGAGAAATTTAAGGCGGGATGCTGCATTGAGTTGGGCGTTGAGGGGGGTAAAGGCGAAGCGGAGCTTCGCACGACGCAGCTCACAGGAGCAGACCCACGGCGACATATTTCCTTAGTGATTCTTTGATGCTTGGGTTTAACTTTGAAATGAGTGATAGCAAAGGCAGGGACTACAAGGCGAGACGCCAAGTTTATTTGACTATTGGGGACGACATTGGGAAGACAAAGTTTTTCCTGAGGTAGCCCGCATGAGTGGATCTGCAATGGGATCCAAACTTAGAAGATTTTTCTTGTGTTTGAGTTTAGTTCATAGTGGCAGATAGGACAAAATCCGTGGTGTGGAAGTCCATTAGGACTTTTCCATAGGTCCATGGCCAAAGAGTGGGGGTCATTCCACCAGCTACAACCCACTTAAGCGGATCCACAATGACCTTTTGACTCCAAGATTTCAATGTTTGTGCTTAATTCTGCAGCTTATGAAAGTGAGAGGTGCAAAATCAGGATGGAAGATATCCCCAAAGGCTCCGCCGTTAGACCCGGCTGTGGCAAAACAAAGTTTTGCACACAGACCCACGAGGACACTTCAACTCCCAAGAGGACTTTCTTCATTTGTGACAGTCTTTTGGATGTGGGACTGAAGGGCACAAGGGTTGTTGCTGGTTTATTAATTCAAATGGTATTTTTAGGGTACATTTCCCAATCAAAAATCCCACAAAGATTACTTGAGGGTTTCAAGGGTGAGGGTTTGTTGTTACCATTTGAGATTTAAATTCACAAATTTTACTTAAAACCCTAACCTATGACTCATTAACGGTGTCGAAATGACAAGTGAGGGGGCTCAAATGCATACCTAGGCCGCGAATGATGGAAGAAACCAACAACGAAGTCTTTGAATCTTTTGGCGCGCACACTTCTCCCTCTAGCCTTCGAATTTGAATCACTAGTAGAATTTGACAAATAAATGATTACATGACTAAAACTTTTAGTCACGTGACTAACACTAGTAGTATCTTGAAGATAAATGACTAATTTGGTCATTTATAAGTGACTAATTTGGTCATTGCGTAAAATCACAACTAAATGACTAAATAAATGACTAATATCAAACAAATAAAAATGACTAAATATATGGTTAAATTAATGACTAAATAAATGACTATTACTCCTCTATTTTTTTTTTCTTTCGAATTTGATCATAATCCATAGAGCTAATTAAGCCCTCCTCATGGGACCCCTACCTAAGCAAGCCATTTGGCTGCTTAGGTTGCTTGGTGCACCAAAAATACCTATTGTGTGGAAGGCATTGCCTCTCCGTGCAATCTTAAGGCCTTCACATATTTTATAAAAAAAATTATAAACATTTACATTCTTTAACTTTTATTACAAATTATGTTAATGAATCGTTAATGTTTTTAACTATGATTTGAAGCCAGTTTGATTTTCCTATTGTGTTAGCATGTGAAATGTATCAAAGAGCAATTGCGTTCAATTTCACTAATAAAATATGATTTAAAAATAGAAATATTTTATAATCTATGAAATCAATTGTGTGTGGATCATTTTTATAGATGTTATTTTTTATACAAGTTTGAACTCTAGTAATTTTAGGAGCACATCATGCTTATCTTAATTTTCACAACCTATATTAAAATGACAATGTAGATAGATGAATTTTTTTCCCCTAAAAATGAAGATTAATTTTTGTATTCCTTCCACACAATAGTTTTTTTGGTGCATTTTAGCAATAGGTATTTTTGGTGCCTCGGTCGATCGGATCGTGTATGCATTTGGAGGGAATCTCAGGGAAATTGTGTATTCATTTGGAGGGAATCTAAGGTAGTTCGATTTTTGTCGTAAAACATTGTGATTTCACGTTGGAGGGAAGTTTCGAAGTTTAGTCAACAATTTGGTATTTCAGCTCCCATGTGCGTTTGAAAGTTTTCCAATTGCAAGTCTGACGAAGGAAACAACCATTGAATGCAAAGAGTGGTGGTTTCCATTTTTGTAATTCCAGAGCTTGTTGAGCAACATTTTCTAAGTTGCAACACCAGTATCATTCAAGAAAGGGCAGAACATTAAACAAGGTTATAATCTAAAGGTAAGTGGAAATCTTGAATCCTGAAACCTCATGTTGATCTTCATCCTTTATGACAGTGATTCTTATGTTGCATATATTGTTCTTGCTTTCCATTGCTTCATTATTGTTACAATCTTGTGCTTTCATTGATATAATGATAATGCTCTTTGACATTGAATGAATCTCACTGACTTTGAACCCTTTTCACTTTGTTCCATGGTCTTTTACATCTTCTTTGTGCATGATATCGGGTCACATGGCATTCATAACAATTGCTATTATCTCCTTCATTTTTCTATGATCCTCTAACACTCATATGTTTTGATATAACAGTGATCATTTGCAACTATTTTTCCTCTATATATTGTCTTTCATTCATATCCCTTGCATGCCTTGGACTATTGTTATCATGCATTGAAAATTGGAACTCTGTATTCACTGTATTGATAACTCATTGGAATTGTCATTGTTTGTATTCACTGCTATCTTATGATGATTTTTCTTCATAGTCAATCCTTAAAATCATTGTTCTGATAAAAACATAATTTTTCTCTTTTGTTTTTACATTATGATCTCATTGCTTTGAACCTTGTGCTTTGTGATTATCACATCTTTGTTGCAATCTCTTCAAGGTCTGACTTTGTTTCTTTGTTGAATACAAGAGACCCCTTTGATCTTACAACCGCAAGCCGCTTAAAGAAAACTTAGAATCAATTGGCAACAATGAACAAAAAACCATCATAGCTAATTTCATTTCTTTTCCAAGAGCATTCAATGAAAATATAATGGAAAACACACATCATTTTGTGGGGTAGGGTTTATTTGATATGAAAACCTACCTTGAACGTCCAAGTCAAAAAGTCAACCTATCAAGTCTGTGTCGAGTCCTCCAAGTCTTAAGTCAAAAATCAACCTGCCAAGACTATTTTATGCCTGAGTCTTGTATCTATGATACAATCATGATAAATGTTTGAAAATACTGTACACAACTGTATGATACAATGCATAAATTTGTACGCTTTCTTATTATATCAAAAGCTTCAAACTACAACTCACAAAAATTAGAAATGAGTTATAAAAAAACTTATTGTCAAGTACAATTTGCTCCAAATCAAAATTGCATTATCCAATTTACATAATTTTTGTTTAACTAATTTTTGTGGGAAAAAACATTTAGTGTACAAAGTAAAGCAAGAGTTTCTTTCTAGGATTTCAAAGGCCTACTGTTCACAAGTCCAATAAGATCATTATTGACCATAGCAGAAACCACCTGCACTAATAGTGTTAAGTCAGAAAATATTCCACAGAAAGAAATATTTTTAGATAAACATAGCCAATTAGCCTTCTAAAATCCAAATAACTGAATACAAGAAGGATGGTAAAATATAAAACATTAAAATACTTTAAGACATTGCAAATGCCATGCAATTAGTATAGAAGCATAACATTAAGATAGGAACAATTTGTTTTTCTTAAATATTCATCACGAGTTTTCTCCCGTAAAGAACTCCCCCCAACATGAGCAATGAGAAGTGCATTTTCCATCTTGTTTGCTGGCAGACATTGCATGAATTCTCCCTTATAATCACCAACAACTAAAGAACTTTGAATGGATTCATCGCATTCTTATTATTTAGTCGAATCTTTAGTAGCTTCATGTTGCACCTCTTCTCCATTGCCTAGGGTATCCTTCCCAACAACAAAATCATTTTCAGTGAGAGAAAGTGAGGAATCTTCTTTCGATTTGTGAAAATTATCAAAAAACTCCTCGCCATTATCTTTGGGGGATGTAACATCTTGTCCACCTTTTAACTAAACTGATGGATCAAATTGTGTTGTATCATTAAGAGTGACATTATTGATTATTTCACTGCTAATATCATGAATGTTGGCAGATTGAACTTCCTGTAAGTCTTGATTCTCTGTTGACTGCACTTGAAATCCAAGGTGCTCAAGTAGCTTTGTCCTAGCATTGCCTTCATCTTCAAACATGACTCTTAGGAAATTTCATGTCTCCCTCTCTTCTTCCAAACTAAATCAATGTAGAAACCAAAATTTTGCAAGTGAAACAATACAAATGAATGTAAATTGTTATTAATCCCATTCAAAAAGTATCCACAAAATAAGTAACCGAGAATTCTGAGACTTCTTATTGCATAAAGCTCGCAATGATGATTTTTCACCATCTACTATTGCAGCTTCAAACTCTGTTGAACGAAGCACCAAACTATCCTCGGTAACGAGATTGTATATATATACCTATGAAAATAGTAGAAAAATAAGACCATATATCATCTTAATGACATGTACCAAAGAATAAATTGTACTCTACCTCAGAAGAGCCAACAACACTCTGTGACACTGTATTGGGACGAAATGAAGCAAGCTTTCCTCCAAATCCAAAACTGACACCAACTAGTGATCTCTTCAACCACTTAGGAGCTTTCAAGAGTGACCTGAAAAGGGAAAAATGAAAAGATAGACATCATGTATTTGCATACAAGGATCCCAATTCATTGAGAAAATCTTATAAGTGAGATTCCCATTTCTTAACTAAGTCATGTATGGTTATCACATAAAGCAACACTTACCACCCACTTTATGTTTGAAAGAAATTAAAGCACTATACTTGGGTTATTCACATAGAGTCATTAGTCAAGTACTGTAGGCAAAAAATCATGGGAATATCAAACCAGTAGAGCATAGATAGCAATAGTGATCATGCATAAATCTCATGAACAGATTTGCATCAATTAAGGTAGACGTATTTCGACAATGAAAAAAATATAGATGAAATAGACCTACCTTCCTAACACTTTCACTTCTTCCTGTGATTTTCATTAACACCGAAGGTATATGTAGATTGGGCAGGTACCGTTGGGATCTAAAGGCCCCTTATTGTGTGATTAAACAATACAAACAATTGGGGAAATGTCATTATATGTAATGACATAAGTCGAGGTTGAAGGTATTGTTTGATGCCAATTCAAACAATGGAGGCTCTTGTTGAAATCTACCTCTACCTTCTCATCATGGCAAGGATAGTGAGATGTAGTTAAACCATGGAAGTCGTGCATATATTTTGATGAAAAATCCTGGGCCATCATCACTAGTGTTAGGTCTCAAAGTGCAGGTTTTAAACCATAAGGGGGTGCCAATCCCTTAATACACCTTTGGCCCACGAACAAGGTAAGCAGGACTGATTACCTTCTACTCTTCAAGGCTCTGCCAAACCTAGGTGGGTATACCTGAACAATAAGGAAGATTTGCAAGATAGATATGGTTCCTAGATTGAGCAATCTACTTACTATGGCACATGTGAGATGAAGAAGATGCAGAGTTTTAATGTCTAAATACTAGTGAGAGTAATTGAGAGTTCAAGTTTGTGAGTTGTATTTTGTATGTAATATCTAATTATTACCAGTGCCTACTTCTATTGGGTGGATGGAGTGGAGGGATGAATGATGATTTTGGAGATAGGGTTTTGTAAGATAGGTAGATTCACTCTTCAGCTTAACTCGAACAGTTGGGCACTTTGAATGTTTGCACCTTATGAAAATGTGCAAGTATGTCAGTTATTTGGACTCTTCTTAGTAATCCTAGTGATATCCCCTTATGCTACTGTGAAGTTGTCAAAGGATTTAATTCAAATGTGAAAGGAAACCAATTAAGACAATCTATTCAAAAGGACTTTAATCCAAACAAGAACCTATCAAATTTGATTTCTTAAAATGAATTTTAATTCTTCTGCACACCGAAACTAGTCAACAACGTCACACAACTACAACAAATGTGTATTGAAAAATTAAATGTATTTCCACACACTCAATTTGAATAACATAAATAGCCACTTCGGAGACAACCAAATAACATATAAGCATATAAATCCACACAACAGTTGAACACTTGAAAGCAAATTAACAATTATGCATAACCTTCTCCATTATATTTATCTTTGAATAATATGCATTATAACAGTAGTTTTTGATATGAGATGGATGATCTATTCGGGTCTTGGTCTCTCTTATATATGTGAGAGGAAACAAGCTATAGACCCATTACAAAAAGTCATGTTGTTTGATAACTAAACATAATTAAGAAAACAAAATATTGCAGCAACTAAATGCACCGATCCGTTAATCTCCAAGCAGAAGCCCGTGACCACCTAAGATCTTTCAAAGCTTCTACTCCATGATATGGTGCTCATGTTGTCGGCTGACTCCTTTCATCCTGATGGTTTCCCTGCTGTGTCTAGTGTATCCATAGTTTGGTTGAGGAACAAATTGAATGCAGAGAGGTGATGGATGTATTCTTGTTCAACACAAGTATCTGCATTGGAGATCACCTCTCTCATATCATACTCCCTATACATCATCTTCTCGAGCTGGTTGTGAGTATTTTGTAAAATCATATCCTTGTCATTGATCTCTTGTAATGCAACAGTTAGAATCACATTAAAATCTTCCTTCCAATCATCATATTCTTGAGGATTTCCCATATCATCATAGAGTGTCGGAGTGAATTGAAGCACTCGAAATCCTCGACGAGCCTCTTATGATATCCATTGTGTGCTTCTACCAATTTGTTATGTGTCTGCATTGTCTGTCCTTTCAGGATTTGCTTGTCTTGAAGCTCTTGTCTCTTTTCAATTATTCTCCCCTGTAATCGTTTGTTCTCCTCTAATGCTGAGAGTACCTGTTTAAATTGCCTCCAATATTCATCTGCACATTTCATCATCTTATTGAATCTTCCCTCGATCATTTTGGATGCAATCTTATACTTGATGGTTTTGACTTCCTTCTCCAATTCTTTACATTTTTCCTGAGATTTTAGGTGGCACTGCTTCCAATAAGTTGTATCAGCCATTGCATCCAATACTCTCTTATCTTTCTCAAGCCATGGGGAATACAATTTTGGTGTGGAAGAGGAAGATGATCTTTCTCTTTGATGTGCTAATTCCTTCTTCAACCTATCATTTTCTTTAACTAGCTTATCAATCTGTGCCTTGGTGAACTTTGCCACATTGACATTCAACTTTGTTGTTCCATGGGGTTGGTATCCCCTACTCTTTGAACCAAGAGATGTCCAAACATTTGGTTTGGATTATCAATCACAACTGGTCTTTTGTCATGGGGGTACAGTGACCAAATAAGCAAGGTGGCCTCATTTGGATTGTATCCAAATCCTGAATACATCTTGTCACTTGCTTAGTCTGTTAAATTCATTGTTTTATCTCCTCTCTTTCTGAAACTATCAAACACAATTGCAGAGCTTATATCCCATTCAGGCAAAAGCAATACTCCAGCTTCTTGGAGTAACTCTCTCCCTCTCTCAAGAGTGATGGAATCCATCTCTTTGTCTATTTCTTTTTTCAATTCTTTCAAAACATAGCTTCTCATTCAGGAGTGACATCCTGCATCTTTTGTCTCATTTTCTTTCCTTTATATTTGTAAACAAATGATTTAAACTTGGGAGAATTAACAAAATCTCCATCATAAATGAACTCCTGTCCAGCCTTGACCCTGACATCATCTTATATTTCATCTGATGCTTCAAATCTTACAACATTGTGTTCCTGAGGAGGCTCATACAGTACAATTACAGGAGCACTTATTTTTTTGTACTTGATCTTCCTCCTCATCACTTTCCTCATCACTCTCCTCTTCTTCACTCATATCAGTATCTATAGAAATACTCACATTAGGAGTTGGCTATGAAGGGATATAATCTAAGGGCTCTATATCTTCAACCTGCACTCCTGAATAGGTTGCATGAGGGGAATCAAAGACAAATGAAGGCACATTCTTTACCACTTCATCCATATGAGAAATGGGTTGCTATATCCTTGCTACAGGATCATATATTTCACCAAATGCCTTTGAATAAGATGGGACATTTCTTCTTTTCCATTCCTCTACAAGCCTAACCCTATTATATGCAGTCATTCTTTTAGTGGTAGAGGCTTCATCATGTTTTCTAATTACATCTTCAACTGAGAATACATGCTCATATCCTGATAGCGCCTATGATAACCTTATTTTGTGAATAAAGCCTTTTGCATCAAAATCTTTCCTTTGTTACCTAGAGGGAGGTTATACTGTGCTAATTTAACATCAATTTCCTCATATCCCTCATTTTCAACCACTGTAAAGTATCCAAAACATAAGGTACTAGGCATGACTATTGTTTGTTGTGTCCTTTGAGGTTTTTGGAATCATATTTTTCCAATTGCCTCACAATTTCTAAGTAGGCAATTCTATCAAGAACTACTCGTGGCAACAAGTGTGGAGTTCCTTCAAACCCATAAACCCTAATCACTATGCAGTCAAGAAAAGCATACCAATCTCCCCGGTTATGATCCACCTTTTTTCTTGGGTCATTTTCCTTTGGTCTTAGAAACTTTTGCACTTCTAGGGATAAGTTATAGTCACGCGGATATCCCAACCACTCCATTAATGGTTTCACAAAAAACTCCTCAAAATAAAGATAATGAGATCTACCAAATTGACTATCCCACAATGAAGTCCACATCTGTATAGGTTTGAGGTTCCCATTTTCATTTGTATCTTTTATTCTTAATTCTTGACTCCGGACCCTTCTAACATGTCCCTCATGCATGAGAAAATGCATGAACAAAGAATAATGTTTGAAATGAATATATTCACTGTTGTTTTTAATCTTTTCAAGCTCTCGGTTTAGGTCATTGGCCAAGTATCTAGCATAATTTAATGACCTGGTATCATTGCTTTGTATGTCTGCAGCTAAGACCATTGGGGCAATAGACATGAGGGGTGGGACCTCTACCCCCAAGACCTGACTAGCTAAATAATAAGTGTATTTGAAATATTCTTCAAACAAGTCCTCATGAAAAGTAGGGTTTTCATTGCTCGAAAACCTCCTAAGTTGGCCTGCTTCATTCTTAGGCCTATGCAAGGGTAGTTTCCATTGTTTGTAGCTGGTATCCATATGGTGACACTCTGTCAAGAGATCTCTAATATTGAATGGCAAGTTCATAGGACACTCCAACTGAAACACATTAGAAATTAAATCCTCATAAATAACAAGCATGTCAGCCCCATTCTGTGCTTGGATAGTTCTCCTCTTGGGGTTATATCTGCTAGCCAGAGCTTTAATTAATTCTACATTTACGAACACATTGGGCACCATGAGTCTTCCTAAGTTCAACCTCCACAGGTTGCAAATTGGCTGAAACCTAAATTGTTTCCTGTAATGATACACGAAAAGCTCATACCCGCGTCGTGGTGTCCAAATATCCCCCAAGCCTTTATGTTTATCTAATAATCTATCCATTGAAGGATTCATATGAGCAACCCTCTTGGGTCTTGGCCCCGACAAGACCCCGACCTAGGGCATTGATCTATTAGGTCTTGATTCAAGAGTCTCTTCTCAGTTTTCTATTTCTTAGCTTTGGGTTTTTCTGCATTTTCCTCCATTGTTTGAATTCTTAATCCTTTGAAAAATACAACTTCTCAGTCAGGATTGGTGTACTTACTTAGGTCTCACCTCCACTAGTTTCTGCTATGTGAGAATTCCTAGCTTTTCCTTTCTACTTTTGTCCTCAGTGAAATCTTCCAGACTATGCAACAATTATGCGATTAACTTGTGATATAATTCACTTCAACTTTGGCTCATAAATACACCACCCGTTTCAATCTTGTCATCAGGGGGAAGCATTTATTTTTAAATATTTGGACAATGCCTTGAGATGTCACATCAGTTAGCAATCAATCATCATCACTATATTGGCGAGACTGCAATCCTTATTCCATCGATAGCCACCCTCTCCACCGATGAACAATTTTCCTTTTGTCTATTAGTGGGATGCCCAAATATATTACCCCGATACACATTAATTCCCCTGATATATAATAATTCTTGATAATTTATGATCATATCAGGCCATCGAGGGAATGTAGACATTTGTTCCACCAATGTTCATGTGTTACAATGATGTGCTTACTTTTCTTGACTCTCTCGGTCTATCGGGGGGAACGGCTTAGGAGTTAGCTCGATAGGGTGTTGTTACACCGATACTAGGATATGAACTATTTTCATCAGGCCATTAGTGAGGCTATGATGGGGGTTTCACCAATGATGCATTGTTAGGCTGATAGTGCTAATTTTTACAGGAAAAATTATGGAGTCTCAAAGTTATTTATGCGTGTGACAATTTGGCAATGTGGGCTAAAAAATGGATCTTGTCATACAAATTTCAACAACTTGTTTTGATCATAAAATTAAAATGTGATGAATTTATGTGGAATGTGGAGGATTGGTGGGTGGAGGCTAGTGAAAAATGTGAAATTTTTTAGTTCTAACAACTAGCACAATGAAAAATAACATGCATAGATCATACAAAAAAATAAGAGAGAATAAGAATCAGTAATGGATAATTGAATAAAGCTTGTTGTCTCCAAGAAGAAAAATACCACATATATACTATGTTCATTACCTAGCTTGACCAGATCAATGTTAATCCTTTAATTTATAATATTCTTTACAATATCCCCATGTTACTACAGTTATGCCAAAGAATTATGACAAGATGAATGTTAGTTCTTCAATAATGAAGATACCGTTTCAAGCTAGTTGCAAATTTGCAATGGTTGAAAAAACTCTTTGTTAGAGAGACAAATGAATCTCCTAACATTTCCCATGATTGAATAGGCTCTGCTACACTTGAAACTGCTAATGCATGCATATCTAGTCAGTTGAATTGTCCAAAGTACTTTTGCAGGAACCAACTTAGTTTTTTTTCTGGACAACATATACATCGCATTCACTGAGCACACCTCCACACCCTCCTATAACCACAGTTTTCAAGGGATTTCTCATGGTAATTTGGAAGTAAATTTTGGAGACACTCTTATAAAGAAAGCATGACTTCTTCATAGAGTTGTGTAAACATTTAAAATCGTTATCCCCATAGCCACTCTACCAAATAGAATAAAATTATAGAAAATAAGGATATATTTTCCAATTAAAGAGTTACTCCAAAATATTACTTGATGAGCCTCCACCAAACACAACCTCTCTAGAATCCATTTGAATGGAGGCCTAAAATGGATGCACATCAAAAGAGACAAACCCACATTAATTATAAAGATGTTCCTTATGAAGAAAAAGGAACACAGCTAACTCACCAAGGAAAAAACATAGTAGCATCTGGCATGTAATTCTAAGTTAGGTGAACCTAGAGATAAGCTTGTCAAGAAATACTTGTAGAAGATATATATCATGTACTTCTAAGAGATGATTTTGAACACAAACACTTGTGATCCAAAATTAATTGAGTGTATGGCTATGTTAAGTTTGTCCTCTTTGACAACCAAACAAAATACTCTTGGCCTTCAACTCACTTATATATAATAAATCCTTATGTCACATTTACATTAACTGATTAACAACATATGACTGTTACTAGTATATTTAAATATTTTGTATCACCTCCACTCATTCATAACTCACAATGAACATTACATTCTATCACTCACCATAATGTTATCTGTGGATCAATCCAGTTTCAAGGCTCAATCATGTTTTGGATTTAAGTATCTGGAATTTGCAAGGTCCACATCAATCTAGATAAACATTTGGACTAATATATTAAGACTCAAAAGTCAAATATCACATAAACAAGTAAACAACTAAAGACTCAAATCTTATTAGCAAGGGCACTTTCAAGTTTACTTTCATAACACAGCCAATTCAAAAGAAAGAAATACAGAAAGCAACTCAAAGGGATATGAAAGTACAAGTTACATGAGTAACAACCATGAAAACAAACCGAAAAAAATAGTTGTATTAGCTGAACTCAAAAACAAATTATAAGTCAGAGACGACAAACCTTTAAATGTTATTTATCTAGTGGTTTACATAAATTGTCTATATTTATAAGTCAGACACCTTGTAAAATGTATAATTGTTGGCATGAGAATGAAATTGAATTGTTTTTTACGTTTTTTATTCTCATGGATAGGTATTGAAGCACTTTCATGGGCGATAAAGCTTGTTTGGATAGGACCTAGAGACTTTTGAAAAGGCGGGCAAGGAATTCAAAGTTTGCTGCAACGAATTTGAAGTTAGTGAGGCCCTCTACAATGAATTCAGAGGTAATTCAAAACCCTCATTGCCAAAAGTAAGTTGATAGGAAACATAGGCATATTCCATTCTCAGTAGGTAAACTTCAAATGAATGTAAGATAGATCTCAGAACAATGACTCGTTATATCCTCTTCTTTCTATTATGGTCTCTACTAAAAGTGACTACTTTCAACAATGTTTTGGCATCTCTATTTTCATATTTATGTTTTTTTTCTTTAAATCATAAACTAAATTAATATGGGAATGCACAATATTATAGATGGATGAGCATCAAAGGTTGACTACGAATCAATATCATGCATATGATGAGAGAGTAGCTAATGAGAGGGACATTGACAAATATCCATGTCCATGGAAAAATTGTCTTGGTGGAAAGGTGAAAAAAAGAAATATGATTTATTGACATATGATAAGATATGGGCATAGTGGTATAAGCCCTTGGGCTTACAATTATTATGAAGATATGATAGAATGTCAGACTGTGAGAGATGAAGAGGCAACAAACATAGATGAAGTGGCACCAAACATAGATGAAGAGGCAAAAATGTTTGACGAAGGGTTTGAAGTTGATAGAATGTTGAATGAGGGTCTAAACAATGATTGGGCCAATTCAATGGATGATGCTTTAAAGCATATGTATGCTAATTGCAAGTTAGGTCATTTGACAACAATCCTTCAAATTCTTAACTTGCAAGTGGTGCATGGTTGGACAATTGAAAGTGTAGATCAGTTATTGGCATTATTAAGTTCATTGTTACCAACTGACTCCACATTTCCAACAAAATGAATTCAATGTAAAAAGAAAATCAATAAGCTCGACTTGGGGTATGAATATATCCACACATGTGTGAATGGTTGTGTATTATTTCACAAAAATCTTGCAAATGAGAGTGAATGTTTGAAATGTCATGAACTGATGTATAGACAAGGGTTGAAATCAGTTGTGGTTCCTAGAAAGGTTCTTCACCACTTTCCGATAATCCCACGATTACTCTGAATGTATAAGTGCAGAGACATTGCTGAACTTATGCAGTGGCATGCCCAAAATAAGAGCACTGATGGAAAACAATGACATGTGCCTGATTCTAAGACATGGATGAAATTTGATAACAGATGGCCCGATTTTTCTCAAGATCCTCGTAATATAAGGTTGAGTTTGGATCTAGATGGGGTGAACCCATTCTTAGATCAAAGTACTAAATGGTCAACTTGGCCAGTGTTTCTAATAAATTATAACTTGCCTCCATGGTTAGCAACTAAACCATTTTTCTTAATGTTATCATTTATTATACCAGGAAAGAAAAGTGTGAGTTCAGATACAATAGATGCTTATCTGGAGCCATTATATGATGAGCTAAAGGAATTATAGAAAGCAATTGAAGCAATTCAATCTTTAAGGGATGGTCATTCAATCAAATTCACTTTAAGAGCTTCCTTATTGTTTACGATTCACGATCTTCCTGCATATGGCACATTGTCTAGTCTCTCTGTTCGTGGATACCATGTATGTCCTGCTTGCAACTTTAAGGATTTTGTGAGGCACTCAAGAAGACTGCATAAGTTTATTTATTGTGTACATTGTGCTTACCTTAAAATGGATCATCCATATCATCGACAAAAAACATGTTTCAATGGTCAAGAAGAGAATCATGAAGCGCCATTACTAATAACAGGTGATTACATTATGGAGAATGGACAAAAAAGAATGTCATTTATTGAAAATGATGGGATTGCTAGCAGTAGATATGATCCATGTAATGAAAGCGGTGTAAAATGGTTGTGCATATTGTATAAGTTTCCATACTTTAAGGATATAGCCATTAGGCATACTATTGACTTTATGCATATTGAGAAAAATATAGCTTATTCTATTATAGAAACTCTTTTTGGTGCTCTTGATACTATTTCATCATGTGAAGACTTTCGAGAAATAAAGATTCGTCAAAATATTTGGGTTGAAAAATATGATAATGAAAAATATAGAAAACCTAGTGCTCCTTATGTCTGGACAAAGGAAAAACGTGCACAATTCTTACAATTGATGTCTCATACTCGCTTTCCCAGTGGATATGTAAGTAGTAGCATCAAAAGCCAAACTGACATTAATAGCTTAAGAGGCCTCAAGACCCATGACTATCATGTCATAATCGAGAATATTTTACCTATTGTGGTAAATATATAAAGTTTGGCAAAGGGGCCAAGATTGGAAATTATAAGGTTGGGCCTAATATTAAAGAGAATGAGTTTATATGTATTAGATCCTTCAAACTTTGATAGTTTGAGGGAGGAGGTTGTTGAAGTCCTTTGTCTATTGGAACGAGAATTTCCACTAGCAATATTTAACATTTTTATGCATCTTTTATTACATATAGAATATGAACTAGAGCATTGTGGCCTAGTAAGAACAAGATGGATGTATCCTATAGAATGATATATGAAGGTTTTGAAAAAAATTGTCCATACTAGGGAAAAACCATAAGGTAGCATGTATGAGGGATATTCAATGCAAGAGGCCATGGGATTTTGCACAAAATATATGAAGGATTTTAAAAATGTGAATCAACATGTATGGGATGATGACGAAGATGAGAGAGTTGCAGGTGAAGTATTAGAAGGCAATGAATGTCGCTTCAATATATCATATCAAGAAAGAAGTGCAATACATGCCTTTATTCTCCAAAACACATCTTCGTTCAATAAGTGGCATGGGTAAAAAAAATTACACAATAATTTACTTACTCAATTGCATTTACATATTTATATTATTAGTTTTACTATTTGTACGTCATTATTCTATGTAGAAAATATGAATTAGAGAATCAAACTTGGATGCAACATTGACCTCAAAGGCGCAAGCATCATGATTTGATTGGAGCTGATTCTTTTCCAAAATTTGAAGAATGGATTGCTAATGCAATTAGTGATTCAAAAGAAGAAGGTCAAGATATAACTACAGAGGAAAGTGAGCTTTCATGACCTCCACATTTATGGGCTATGCATTTTGGTGGAATGTGGGCCTATGGTAGTCATTTAAGAGTGGAAGAAAAAGACAAAGGAAAGAGAAATTGTGATTGTGTTGTTAGTGCTGAATTTCTTCATGAAATTGAGAAGAAATTTTATGTTGGATTCAGCCAATAAATTATTCAAGTGGATTTTGGTGAAAATATTCCTATATTATTAAAATGTAAGTGGATCTGACCATCCACAGTGCAATTTGATGAGTATGGATTTGTACGTGCAAATACATGACAATTTTTATCAGAGATAGATGAGTTGTATGTTTCCCCTCTTCAAATTAATCAATCATTTCTAATTGATGATGTAAGAAGACCAGGTTGGTCATATGCCATTCAAACAGAGTCTTGTTCTAGACGAAAATTCATGGAAGTTGTTGATGTAATGCTTGATGGGAAATATGTTAATTTACAAGAAACATTCGAAGAAGTGGATGAAGACAATGAGGGATTGTTTGAAGAAGAGATTTTGATTACCAATGAAGAAATTGGGAGAGATAATGAATTGCATGTCAAAAATGAGGATGAGGAAGAAAATCAAGTAGATGTAGACACGAGTGATTATGATTCTGATCTTGCTAGAAATGCAGATGATTATTGATGAGCCCCATTTTATGACCTTTTATGTAAGAATTTTATGTTGTTTTAAGACTATTTTATGTTTTAAAGACACAAACCTTCAGACTAATACCTATTTCAAAGCTTTAATGTTGAACAAAGTTGCTATATGAATGCAATATGAATATGTTTTCATATAAAAATGAGGATGTAATATCTATATATCAAGTTGTTAATTTGTACATTTTTGTTTTTGTGGACGTCAGGAAATGAAGAAAAAGAATTTAAGGCGCAAATTAGATGATAGTGATCACAATGTTGAAATTCCAGTGACAGATTATGAGCGCTTTTGTGAAGAACGTGTGGCCAAGAATAATGAATATTTATCACATCTCGGTTTGACATCAAACAGGCAAGTTGTAAATCCACTAAGTAGTAAATTATTTGTTTAATACTGTTTAATGAAATTTTATAGGCAAGAGCTTTATGTATATAAGACATTATATGATTTTTTCTTTTTTATAGGAAATAAAAAGAGAGCAGAGAAAATGCAGAGAAAAAACAAAAATAAAGTAAAGATACAGTGTTGCCAGCTCGTAGAAGCCAACGCTTTTGTGATTCAACAAATGAAGATGGTGAAAAAAATAGTTGTGATGAAGTGAAATCTATGGAGACCACTACATATCTACCTACTCATGCCACACATGATGTGGCCAAGGAGCATGAAGTTCCAGTTAATCAAAGTCATGAAGAGAGTCTTTTTGCATCTGATGTGCCTGTTGAGAATGCACTTGTCACGTCTACAACTTTGGAAGGAATTAGTGAATCAACCAGAAATATTTGTAGTGGTGAAACAGAAGATGTGTCGCTTATGTTAAAAGACAAAGATTGAGTCAAGATTTATATAGATCTACAGAGAGGAACGCAAAAGAAAGAATATTAGAAGGGAAGAAGCCATTCTTGGTTAAGGTATCAAGAGATGGTGAACCCATTGGGAAAAATGCTGCAAGGTGGGCCTCTGAGTTGGGTGTAAGATGTAGGGCCCATTTGGATATCTACAAATCAAATTTTGCAGAGCAAGATCCACAAAATGTGGAATATGTTATACAAAAAATGGAAAATGCCTTTGACACTTTTGGTGGAAAAATCTCTAAAAAACATTACAAGAACAAGATGAGACTTCTGATGAACAGTTTTAGATACAATTGCAGAAAAATAATCATGGAGGGAAAAGAGATGTTAGACTCCACTCTATCTCCCAAACAATGGGAGGCATTAAAAGAAAGTATGTGTTCCAAATAATATTTGACAAAGAGTAACATAGGCAAGAAAGCGAGAGATAATGTGAGGTCTGAATATACATTTGGCCGAGGCAGGTTGCAGGCCAAAATGGACAAATGTGGAGTAAGTGTATGAATTTTTGGTTAAATTTACATTGTGTTATTTATTTCAATTTTTCATTGAACTGACTATATGTTGAAATTGACATTGTATTTTAGGTGGAAAACAATAATAGAGAAGCAAGTGTAGAAGATGTTGTCAATTGTATGGTAGCACTAGATCATACTAAATCTAATACTAGTATCAAGAGTAAATCTAGTTTGTCAACAAAGATTTCACAACCATCTATTGAATGCCCAATAAGAGCCTCTCCAAATCATGTCAACTCAAATGAAGACTACCAACATATAATGTGTTACTTATACTGTCTCGTTGAGAAAGTTTCACAGTTGGCTGCCTCTATTAAGCCTATAATTTTTGCATGGAATGACCATGATTCCATGGGTTCAGATTAGGTAAGAGGCTATCCCTCAATATTTTGATTCTCAACTATATCATCTTTATATTGTATTCTAAAGATGTTTGCAAATTTCATAAATTTTTTCCACAACATGCATTTATAAAATTACTCTCATGATCTCCAGGCAAAGTATTACGATCATATATAGAATAGTGAATCTATGAAAATTTTCCTTTTGTTTCATAGTAATCCATTGTGATTGTCCTAAATGTTGTGACTAATTTTTATGACAAAATAAATATGAGATCAATGAATGATCTGTTAGGTCTTAGAAGTGTAGGTTTTTAAACCATAAGGGGGTGTCAATCCCTTAATACACCTTTGGCCCATGAACAAGGTAAACAAGACTGATTCCCCCGATATATATTAATTCATGATAATCCATGGTTATATTAGGCCATTGAGGGAATGCAAACATTCGTTCCACCGATGTTCATGTGTTACAATGATGTTCTTGCTTTTGTTGACTCTATCGGGGAGGACACCTTAGGATTCAGCCCAATAGGGTATTGTTACACCGATACTAGGTTATTAACTGCTTTCATCAAGGGAATGCAAACATTCATTATATCAGGCCATCAAGGGAATGCAAACATTCATTCCACCGATGTTCTTGTGTTACAACGATGTGCTTTCTTTTGTTGACTCTGTCGGTCTATCAGGGAGGACACCTTAGGAGTCAACCCGATAGGGTATTGTTACATCAATGCTAGGTTATTAACTTCTTTCATCAGGGGAATGCAAACATTCGTTATATCGGGCCATCAGGGGAATGCAAACATTTGTTCCACCGATGTTCATGTGTTACAACAATGTGCTTTCTTTTGTTGACTATATTGGTCTATCAGGGAGGACGCCTTAGGAGTCAGCCCGATAGGGTATTGTTACACCGATACTAGGTTATTAACTGCTTTCATCGAGCCATCGGTGAGGCTATGATGGGGGTTCCACCGATGAGGCATTGTTAGGTTGATAGTGCTAATTTTTATTTAGGAATGAGGAAAGATTATGGAGTCTCAAACTCATTTATGGGTGTGACAATTTGGCAATGTGGGCAACAAAAGCAGAAATCTGCAAAAAATCCTGATTAATCCCAAATTTTAAAAATTCTGCAGGCTTTTAGCCAAGCATCCATAGCTTGTTAGAAAGCACCTGTTTTAGGACTTTAGCCATAGCAGCAAGGCAATGAACTATTTTATAAAATGCTTTGATAGACATGTATGAAAAATGTGTTAGCACAGACAAGGCAATGAACTCTTTGAAAAAATATCTCAAAGAAATGAGGTCTCATGGTGATGGAATGCCATGACAATCAAATTGCTTTTGATTGTCATGGCATTCCATCACCATGAGACCTCATTTCTTTGAGGCATTTTTTCAAATATTTCACCACTTTGTCTATGCTGTTGCTTACTATTATGCTTTTGATAGATTTTTTCCAAGCATCCATAGCTTGTTTGAAAGCACCTATTTTAGGTTTTTAGCCATAGCAACAAGGCAGTGAATTGTTTGACAAAATGCTTTGGTAGACATGTATGAAAAATGTGGTAACATAGACAAGGCAGTGAACTGTTTGAAAAAATGTCTCAAAGAAATGTGGTCTCATAAAATGCCATGACAAGCAAATGCAATTGGCAGTTGCTCCTAGTTATTAGTTATACAATGTGAAGTAATTGCATAACTCCTTAGGTTGACTTTGTAAAAACTATATTGTAATTGAAATTTTCTCATCTATCAACATCTAGTTATTAGTTATGCAATGTGAAGTAATGCTTTGAGTTTGAAAGATGTGCAATGCAATGTAATCAACATATGAATATAAACTACAAAATCTATTTTACAATTCATTAGTTAAATATTTATTTTATTTTCTCTATATCTCTATGCTATGGAAATGCCTTTCAATTTCAAAAAATAGTTTTATCTCTTGTTCTACATTTTTTACCTTTTTTTTTTAAATCCAAATTTTTTCTTATTTTTTTAGACTTTTTCCCAATTTTTTCAAAAAATCTTATACTTTTGGTTTGCAGATTTTTTCCCCAAAAACTTTTGCTGCTATGGATCATAAAGCAATAATAAAACTCTTGAAATTCTATTATTTTCTTAGAAATTTTTGATTACTTGCAGTTCCAAGCTTTTGTACTTGCCCATAGAGGGTTTCCTTGTTCTCTTTTGCACTAAATTAGGTGGTTGGGTGAGTTAACTTCAATTTGTTTATGATTTAGTGGATTCTTGAAGAGTTTTGTACATTTTGTAGTCAAATTGTTCAAACAGGTCTGTAAAGACAAAGTTGAGGGTTTGTGAGTCTACAAAAATGGATTTTCACCCATTCCACCTATTGTGACTTTTATGCTTGGAAAGGCTCTGTTGACTGTTTTTTACATGAATTACTCATCTGGATATATTTTTTTGTTTGATGGTTAAACTACATGCAAAGCAATTTTATCAAAGCAGCACAAAAACAAGAACACCTTGATGTCAATCATAGTTGTGTTGAAGTTGAGGTAATATAATAGTTGTTGTGGACAAAAAATTATAGCTTTTCTATTATTTACTTGACTTATATTAACTTTGCATGATGATTAAAACACATGCAGGGCAATTATATGAAAGCAGAACAAAAAGGAAAATACCCTGTCAATAGAGCTCTCCGCAAAGCTACACAACTTCAGGACAATGTTGACAGTGATTATGTTGAATTTGAGGAGTATATGCATGATATTGATAGTACTACTGGTGTTGAACTTGAGGTGAGTGCTATGAAACATTACTTTTCCTTGATTTTGAAACCCTTCATGTATTAATGACTGTTATAATCCCAAATAGTGAACAAGCTTATAGAATAGTGAATAGACAACTAAAACATTGAATGTAACCTGTAGAACAATTATTGTACCTACTTTGTCACTTTTAAGTGGGGATTGATGACACTTCAATACTTTATGATGCCTGACTGTGTTTTAGGCCATTGTAATTGACCTTTTCAACATCTTGAACTTAGCGTGCTGCTTCTTTCATTGGACGATACTTGCTATTCTTTCCTTCACGGATCTGTTGTTAACTCTTCATTATGGTTGTTATTAAAAAAAAGTTTCTTTTGATATTCTTGACGCTTTCTCTTAATGTCTTGTTTTTGTTTAGTAATGATATTTGCTGCTTGATCCATTAAACTCATTGTTACAGCCATAAAACTCATTGCCCTTGCACTAAACTCACTGCTACAACCATGAAACTCACTGCTACTGCTACTTGTTCATTGGACATCATTCTTGACTTCTTTTTGCATACCCTTACACTATTTTCTAACAGTGAAAGGCTCTTTCTCTATTATTTATGTGACCTTTACGTCCAACCTTACTTGTTACTCTTTTACTGCTACTATGAAAGCCACAGAAAAAGACTGCATTGTTTCCTCAATGATTTCTCTTAATGGTTGTCACATGTTGCCTTGATACATTTTTTTCTTTGTTCTTCTTTTATATGGCATCATTGATAGGATTATGTTGACTGCACGAGGTTATGTTTTAGAGCTTTAACGCCACTGTTTTTGTACATCCCAATGTATTTCACCTTCACCTTACAATAGTAGTACTAGTGCTCTCATATTGCATTATTTCTTTTTGTGCATTAGCTACCTTTTTTATGTGTAATAGTGTTATCATAACCTTATGTGTCTGGTATGCGTGCATGATAATGGAGTGTTTATACTTGTGGCCTTTGTATCTGATTAGCATGAAGCTAATAGTAACATTGTAAGCACTGCTATGAGTGTTAGTTTTTTAGTAAATTAGATCATTGTAATTATTTTTGAAAATTTCCTTTTGCAATTATTTTAACACACACATGCAAGTACTATTTAAGTAAGTAATGGTTGTTTTATTATGCAAACAAGGGTAATCATTACCTATCTAATATAATGTGTCTTTTTTTTCTTTTTGCAGAGATGTATTAATGATAAACTCAAAGAAGGGGATAAAGTTAGGGTGTTGGATCCGTTTGATGGTGATGCTGCGAGCATTGGACGGATTCACTCCCTATCTATTATACATGGAGTCAACTTGAAAGAAACAAGAGATGCAAATGTAAACATTTTAAAGGTCACAAGTAACATACCCCTTGTTTATGAAGACAAAATAGATAGATTTGTCCGTCTGAAAGAGAAAGAGAGAACCTTCACATGGTGGCCACTAAAATATTTTGTAGAAAATGACATAGTTTCGAACATGCTTATCTAAAATTATTAGTACAATGTTATCTTGGTCACATCACTATGCATTTTGAATGTGTTGTTCATGATCTAATTATCATAGTGGTATTTGAAAGAGTTGGAAACTTCAGACAACTTCTTTGACATTTTTCATTATATTTACATATATACTCTTAGACAAATATCTTGTACATATATATATTTGCATTAAATTTTATTACAATTACCTTTATTTATCATTTTTGAATCAATCTTTTAATTCTTAAGCATGTTAAAGCTTGTTCGTATGTAATATTTTTATTTGCTTTTATGTTTTAGTTCAAGTTTAATATTATGTTAGTTTTGCATTATAAAACTTATGGTACTTATTTACTATCAATTAATTGAAACTAGTAAATAAAAATGACTAAATATATGACTAAATTAATGACCAAAGTAATGACTAAATTAATTACTAAATATATGACTAAATTAATGACCAAAGTAATGACTAAATTAATTACTAAATATATGACTAAATATATGACTAAATTAATGACTAAATATATGACTAAAGTAATGACTAAATTAATGACTAAATTACTGACTAAAAATATGACTAAATTAATGACTAAATATATCACTAAATTAATAACTAAATATATGACTAAATTAATGACTAAATATATGACTAAATAAATGACTAAATATATGACTACTATGACTAAATAAATGACTAGTTAACAACAATCAATGACTAAGTATATGACTAAATTAATGACTAAATATATGACTAAATAAATCACTACCATGATTAAATCATTAACTAAATCAATGACCAAATCAATGACCAAATTAATGACTAAATAAATGACTAAAATTATTTAGTCATAAATTTAGTGGTGTTATAAATGACTACAAATAAACCACTAATAGTCATGTGACTAAAGTTAGTCATTTATATGCAATTTTTAGTGGTTTATTTAGTCATATATTGTTGTTTGTGTACTAGAGTTCAAACTATCAAATATCAACTTGAGATGGAAAATAGGACACACTTTCAAATATAAAAATTTAATTTATTAATTGCACAAAGTTGTCTCTTTCATTCTCCACTTCATGTTCCTCCAATGTTTGTGCTTCTGATCAACTTTCTTGATATGATTTTGAATTTCATATATTTAATATAATTGGTTAAACTAATTGAAAATAATGATAAAATATGAATCTAATTGTTCAAGATTTTTAAAACACAAAAATAATCATTCAAATTATTAAATTGTCAAATTCAATTTCAAAACATGCAATTTTAATCTTCCATGTTAATGAAAGAAGAAAACAATGATATATTTGTCAAACAATTATTGAAATTTCTCAAAATTAGACAAAGTGTGTTTCTATGTTGGATAAAGTGTAGTTTGTAGGGTAAAACAAAGGATGTGGGTCCAAACGTATGGGACACACATTCTTTTGGACTGTTAAGTGTTTCTTACTTGTAAAGGAATGTGCTTGCAATATTTGTTGCTTTGGACATTTCCAACCCTTAGGATTAGAGTTTCCTTAGGCATCCAACCCAAAGGGTTGGGTTTCATTGTCAACACCCAAAGGCATGTTTTTTATAAAATTTAGAAAAAAACCTAAATATTGAGCATACTCTTCATCATGAATTTCCTTTGTCAATGTCCTTTTTTTGCCAAAAATCAATGTATAGTATTTTTAGTGTAAATTTTTTGTCCATTCATCCAAATTTGAAACAAATTACATTTTTGCATTCTAAAATCTATTATATACACATTAAACAAATTATTTTCAATTATTTTTCAAAAAAAAAAGGGGGTACACTCAATTCTTTATTTTTTAAATGTGTCCACTTTGAAAATTAATAAAAATGATATATTGATTAAATTATTAGAAAAAAATCAGGCATAAACTATATGATGTTAACAAATTTTCCATCGAAGTGATTTTTGAAATACTTAAAAATAGTCAACATTAGGGGGATCACATTAGACGCTATGTTATATTTTTTGACAAAAATAAGAGAACTTTGTGTGCTCCCCTTATTTGAACTTCTTACTCTTCACTATTTTAATATTTTTCAATAGTTTAGAAAATATACTCTAAGCACTATGACTCTTTTTCTTGTCACATCTTCAAATTTTGAGTATGATTGTCTTCAATTTCTCATCCAAGATTATATTTTATTGATTTCAAAAAAAGTGGTCACTTTTGACCCCTTTTTGGTCCTCTATTTCCATGCACATACCCCCATATAAATTATGTAACTTTGTTTATATAGGCATAGAATATGATTGTACAATTGATCATTAAATTTTTAGTTTATATTAATGACCTACACTCTTAATATTAAATTGTGACTTTAACTACCCAAATTTACAAAAGTAAGAAAATAGAGGAATAATTACACTTATCTATAAAAAATGATAGATGTAGAGTTTCTAAAATTAAAACTACAAAACATTGTTTGCAACACCACCAATAGAATAGAGAACTTAAATAAATCCTTACAAAACTTAGTTACTAAGAAATTGCATTCTCCACATGTGGTGTACTAACAATTTTCCATTCAAGTTGATCACTAATTTTATGATACCAACTAATCTCATCCCAAACAAATTCATCAACATTAAATGAATTAATTAAATATATTTTTTCTAAATATAATATTACTTATTTCAATCAGATCAATAAGGATAATTTTATCTTGATATAAAAGATTCTTACAAATTTATTTTCCTCACAAGTTTCATTATCCTAAGATTCATTAAAATTTTACCATCCACAATAATTAGATACTATTTAACAAAAGGTTTTATATTTTTTAAATTTTAGCCATGTAAGAAGATTTAATAGATTACCTATTTTTAGGTAATTAGAAAAACCTTTTTGTTATAAAGATGCCATCTAATGAAGATTATTGCCAATGAATCCGATGCCTTTTTTGAAGCTTTAGGATCAAAGTGCTCCTTAGAAAACTTTATATTGTTGCTTAGAAAACTTGCTTTCCAATTTGAAAAATCATGTGTTGGTATACCTTGTATGAACAAACAAAATTATTCATTCTTTCTAATCTTTGAAAAAAAGAAAATATAGACACACATTTTGAATAAACCACAAATAAATTTCTTTTTAGTTCATTTTGAGTCTTAGTTTTCATTATTGATAAAAACAATGATTAACAAATTTCTCTCTTAAATAATTTATGAAATTAATCACATTTGAACTTAGAATGCATTATAGTGTAGCTCAACTGGTTTTTTTTCCATTGTACTCTTGACTCTTAAAAACCTAATCTCCATTTTTGGTGAATTGTATTACTATGTTTACCTCCATGTGTTAGAATCCCCCTAACCTTCATGCCAACTTATTTGTACTAACTTTATTTTTATTTGTTTCCCAATGATTGAAGCATTTTTCTAAATAAACGTAGAAACCTTAACTCAACCATAAAATTTACTACATACTTTTCGATGATATAAAAATGACCCTCTTAAACATTGCATTCAAGAACCATAATGCCCACATGGAAGAAAAAAACCATTTCCATACATTGAAGAAAAAATAAAACATATTTAAAAAATCTATCTAACATGAACTACAACTTGTTGGAAAATATTTATCTAAAAATTTGTCCAACCATTTTAACCATTTATGATAACACTAACATATTGCTCAAAGAAGTGGACATGGCGACCCAGTTTTAGTTGCTATGTTATTTGACTATAAATGCATCTCTTATCATAAAATCAAACCATGTAGGATAAGAAAATAGTTACATGCCAATAATTATAATCAATTAAATGAAAATGTTTTTAATTTTTAGTACAACACAATAGAAATATTCCCTCATATAGTTTTGATATTTATTGTATTCACCTTATATTAGTGACTATTTATAATGCATATATTTGTTAAAAGATGTTGAAATCAAAATATTCATTTTATAATGTTAAAAAATTTCCCTCTCATCTCTCGAAGTTTGTTGGAATCAAAATGTGAGAGATACCTGGTGGAAGAACAAAGCTACGTGGGGTAAGTAGATGTTTATTAAAATTTCTAGAGATAGAGAACTTATCCTTATACATGTTAGACTAAAAGGGTATTTACCTAATTAATTATCTAATTACTTAGGTCCTTTTCACACTAGATACTTAAGTTTACTTAGGTCATGTGAATTTTATGTCTCAAGTCATATGATGAGGACACATGTTATGATCTATTTTTATTCTCACCTAGGGTTTCATTTAGGGTTTCCTTTTTCTTTTATAAGGATTCATAATTATATCATTGATTGAGTGAGGATTTCACTTTCATAATGATTCATACTTTTTGGGATATACAGCTCTTAGCCTCCATAGATTTGATTTTTTCTCTTTGTGCGACAACTTTTTTACTGTAGATGATCCTTAGGAGCTATAGAGTTGAGGAATCAACTACAACATGGTATCAAAGCGCTAGATTTGTAATTATCTATCTTAGTTTTTTGAGATTTTTTGACTTGGGAAAAAGAATGGTACATCTTGGAGCCAAATAAACCTCATCATTGCATCCAAAAGACCCAAAAACCTTAATATCAACTATCTAAACACTAAAATCAAAGCAAGGAAAAATTTTGCAATTTTTTAAGAGCTACATAGATTTAAGCAAAAAATTGTATCTATAACCATATATAGTCATACATATTTGCATGACCATACACAACTATACAGATCCATACGACTATATATAGTTGCTATTAAAACCTATGTAAGACTCATATCTACAAAATTTAGCAAAGAAAAAATATTATTTCCCGATGATATTTTGTCAATTTTTGGTGGCTATTTTTCTATTTTTGGTATTGTTTTATTTTTTGATATTTTTTCAAACATAGGTAATTATGATTTTTTTTGGCATAATTTTATTCTACTGACAACATTGACATCATCAATTGGTGGATATTTCCAACTTTCAAGGACTACTACACCGGTTGACATTCATTTTCTACATAAGTGCCAATGCTTACAAATTGGTAATACACTTGTCGATTTCTACCTATGGTAGGCATCAACACACAAACCTAGCAATTTTGATGACTACACTTTCTCCTTGGTCAACTTTGACCACTTCTCGACACCCTCTCAATGACTTTATTATTGACAAAAGCCAAGAATTCTTTTTTTGAGCTTGTAAAAATCTTTTATTTTTGTTATTATTTTATGGACTTTTTGGTGGTTTTTGAGAGCTAAAATAGTTTTTTGATCTCTGACAATTATTTTTCATCAAGCAACAATGGTTTTTTGGGAAACCTAACAGATTATTGGCCATGTAGGAAATATTTTGGTAAGCTACAATTTTTTTTGCTGACTTCAACATGACATCAACCTAACGGTAGTTGTACGAACAACCCCTAGCTTTTCTTCTAGCTCTAATTCACCCTAAATGAGCTATTTTTTTATTTTTGGCATAACTTGGGTACACAATGTTGAATTTTAGCAAACAATATATCATCAAAAATATAGTTTAGTGGAACTTCAGGCATTTTCAACATCTATTGAATGCACTTTTTCATTTGTAGACACACTAAGAGAAAGTACCACTATTGTACATACTTTTAAGGATTTCACATACCATGTTGTTCCTTTTTTGGTACTTGTATTGTATTATAAATTTCCATGGATGGTTTTTTGTATGAATTTTTTTATTTGATATCACAACTTTATCTACCTTCATGCACATGTCTTTTTTTGCACACCCTTTTTTAGTTGAAATTATTATCTTGTGCACATTATGATGATGTATTCTCCTTCATTCACTACATTGTGACACACAATTTTAGTGAACCTGTCATTCCTCTCCCTTGTCAGCATTAAAGAGGGGTTTGTTGGATGTTGTGGTTGTGTTTCTGATATGTGGTTGTCATTTATTTCAACACTATTAGCATTGATGTATTGAAGGTCGTATATGTTAAGGATATTGAGAAAATTGTTAAAATAAGAGAGTTGTAGGTTGATAGTGGAACAGTGAAGGTCATGAAGGTGCCTTGCTCAGCACATAGATGATCAGTCATTATGGATTAAAGGGTTAATTTCTTAGTGTATCTAGTTTATCCACCGGAAGTTTCAAAGGTTCGTGTGAATATTTGATCGCATTATGAATAGTTGTGTTCTGACAGTTTTTTTGTGACTTTAGTTAGTGTTCTTGATTGAAGTTGATGTGATTCTAGTAATTTCAATTGTTGTAGATGCTTCTCTATTGATTCTTGATGCTTGTGGATGCTAGATCATGCTCTATCTTTGTTGCACATTCGCGTTGATCAGTGTGTTCGTGGTCGGTGATTTTTCTCTTGTGTGTTCGGGTTTTATGTTCTTGGCCGACATGGTGGTTGTAATGTGTTGTGGATCCTTGGAGATTAAAATTTGACTATTTGGTGTGCTCGAGGATGTTGTTTTGGGCCACAATATAATATTTTCTGATGG